>SKCR01027709.1:0-156092 GCA_019454045.1 Zanthoxylum bungeanum
TGATTTGTTCTATAAACACATGCACGAGTGTTTCTCAAGCGGTACATGAAGTTGTATCCCATGTACATACCGTACTACCATCCATTCGGATTCGGCTACGAAATTTATGTCTCGGTTTCCATCCGATATACCGCAAGGGATAACATGCAATCATTAACACAATGCAATCATTAACCCAATGTTGACATACATGAAATATGATAATGCATATAATAATAAATAATCGAAGAGACAAATATGTGAAATAACAAGAAAGATAAATAACACAAAATAAATGCGGAATAATAAAACAACAATAAACGTAAATTAAATGCGAAATAATAAAAGACTAATAATAAGAAATAAATGCGGAATAATAAATATGTGACCAAAGAATTTGGCCGTTTTCAATGTAGGACTTCACATTTAATTTACTGGTTCACTTTTTTTCCGGTTCGCTGATTCGCTGTTTTCTCTATTGTCACTCGCTGTTTTGCTGTTTTGTTCACTATTTGTTTGGGTATTCGGGGACTGTTTTTGGGTGATATTTTGGGTGGTTTTTGGGATTTTTTGTGCGTTGTTTTTCAGTGGTCGGAGGGGCTATTTCTGGACTATTTTCAGGGGCTGTTTTGGGTGTTTTTGTTACTATTTTTTCAGGGTTATTTTGGCCTTGGATTTCGGTGATATGAAGGGTTGATTGTGTTTGTTGTTTGGCCGTGAAGGGGTAGTTTATTCACGTCCAGATAGCTTCAGGTTTAACACTCATGTTGATTGTTTATTCGGTGCTTGCAGGGGGAGTTTGTTATTGCTTTTTCCGTGTGTGGGTGAGGGAGTTGTTGTTGCTTTGTCAGTCAGTGGGCAATTTGGCTTTGTTGGTCAGTTGTGGCTTTGTGGGCTACGTGTTTGTGATTTGTGAAGAGAGTTGCCTTGTTGAATCTATTTGGGCTATTCTTATTTGTTTATGTGTGTCGGCCAGTGGAGGGGCTGTGGTCTATGGGTGTCGAGTATGTTGAACGTGTTCAAAGAAAGAGAGAGAGAGAGATAGCTTTAGGTGTGTGGCTGCCGAGAGTTTAGGTCTGTGTTTTTGTGAGGGAGGGCTGCTGCAGAGGGTTGAGAGAGGTGATGGAGGTGATAGATAGAGGATGGGCGTGAGAGAGGGGAGTGGTTGCTTGTGAAGATTGGGTTTTTATCTCTTTTTCGTGTCAGTGAATTGGTGGTGGAGAAGGAGGCGTGAAGAGTCTCTACGGTTTATTTCTTTGGTGAATGTCGTGAGTTCTGTGTGAGGGATAAAGGGGCTAGGTTCATGATAGTCTTCTTTATATAGTTGCAAGTTTGGGTTTTTAGTTGTGCATGTTAGGCTAGGGTTTTGGTCATATTTTAAATATTTGGGCATGTGGGCTTTTTGGGCCGAGGTTAATGTTTAAAACAATGATCTACTAAGCGAATCCAAGGCTAAACAAATGAGTTAAATTTGATAAGGTATTAATTTTTGAATTTTCCCTTCCGATGTCCGTTTCCCATGACTTCCGCAACTTATTGGGTAGTGCCTCCATACGAGGCTCATCATTAGGCTTCTATGCAAAAATGCAGTGTCTACAGTTGCCCCCACTTTGATGGGCTTGTGCAGTGTGTGACAGTGGCAATCCTATCAAAGTCATGCATGCAATTTTACTTACTTGGATCGCCAGCTGTCGCCGAACTTACCTGTTGCTTTGTGAGATGCTTTGAACTGTGTTGATGTAAGATGATGGTTCATTCCCGGCAAGATGTTGTGATCTCTAGGATTCATTACCGAACTGAGCTGACGTAAGATGATGGTTCATTTCTGAACCGTTACTGTTGTGAGATAGTGGTCCATTTCTGAACCGTTACTGATGATGGATGCTTCATTTTCGAACCGTTACTGATGAGGGATGGTTCATTTCCAAACCATTACTGATGAGGGATGGTTCATTTCCGAACCGTTACTTGTTGAGAGATGGTCCATTTCCGAACCGTTACTGATGAGAGATAGTCCATTTCCGAACCGTTACTGATGAAAGATGGTCCATTTCTGAACCGTTACTTGTTGAGAGATGGTCCATTTCCGAACCGTTACTTGTTGAGAGATGGTTCATTTCCGAACCGTTACTTGTTGATAGATGGTTCATTTCCGAACCGTTACTAATAAGAGAAGGTCCATTTCTGAACCGTTACTGAAGAAAAGATGGTCCATTTCTGAACCGTAACTAATGAAAGATGGTCCATTTCCGAACCGTTACTTGTTGAGAGATGGTCCATTTCCGAACCGTTACTGTTGAGAGGTGGTTCATTTCCGAACCGTTACTTGTTGAGAGATGGTTCATTTCTAAACCGTTACTGATGAGATGGTGGTCCATTTCCAAACTGTTCCTGAGTTGAGATGGTTCAGTTTGAACCGTTCCTCAGTTGTGATGGTCCATTTCCGAACCGTTCCTGAGTTGAGATGGTTCATTTTTAAACCGTTCCTGCGTTGTGATGGTTCATTTTTGAACCGTTCCTGAGTCTTTCATCTTTGACCCTTTTTTCCTTTTTTTCTTCAAAACCTGTGAACACAAAACAAAAATTGCATGTATATGATGTGTATGTATGTATGCGTGGATGTATTCCCTATTCCGATGGGTTAGGCCTTCCTTGTGCTTCTTTGGTGCCCTTTGCCTATAAACGTCTTTGGTCGCCCCATAGGCATGCTTACAGTTTTCTTCTGCCAATTCTCCTCTGGTGATCGCTCAGTTCTTTTGGTCTCATGGCTCATGATCTCGTTATGTCCCTTATTCGCGATGTGGTAGACTGGTCACCCCCAGACTTGGTTTAGTTTTCCGTTCTCTACTGTTTGCACTAGGTCAAGGTGGACTACATGATGTGGCATTCCATATCATCATATTATATTACATGCTACGAAATAGTCCCAATAGTTTTACATATTATTGCCCTCAAAGAATGCCCAGTATTGAAACAAGAAAACCTTCAAAACATTCAATGCAACTCAAATCCAAGTCTTTGAATAAATGATCTAAGCCAGTCGCAAAGTGTGTGTGTGCTAAAGTTCCTTTGCAGCTTCATCCCTAGGTAAGCCAACTCAATGATTTCGTCAAAAAATTAGGATCGATGGGTCAAACCAACATAGATGTCTCAATTATGCCCTGTAGTTGCTTTTCTGTGCTCAATGTGGTATGGTTTTCTTTTTCTTTTGTCTTTCTCTATTTATTCTTCTTTTTTTTTCTTTTTCAACTCAATGATTTCGTCAAAAAATTGGGATCGATGGGTCAAACCAACATAGATGTCTCAATTATGCCCTGCAGTTGCTTTTCTGTGCTCAATGTGGTATGGTTTTCTTTTTCTTTTGTCTTTCTCTATTTATTCTTCTTTTTTTTCTTTTGCTTCTTTATTTTTTCAACACACCTACCATTTAAGGTAGCATTTCTCCTCATGGTGGTCCTAATACTCGCCCATTGGTAGCTTCACGATCATCGGTTATAGGTGGTTAATAATTTTACTTTTATTTTTTTAGGGACTTTTCTTTTGTTTTCAACCATACCGCACATCATAACACAAGAAAATCAGGATAGACATCTAATAAAACGGTCATTCACCGACCTACAATTTTTCAACTAGTCACATTGTCGACTACTCAGGTTTTCACTGCTAATAACCTATAATTAAGTGCTTACGAGTCTAACATAGATCAACTACTCAAAGCATCATATAAAAGCACATCAAGAGTTTACCGTTTCTAAGATTTCACCCTAAAGTAAACCATTTCATCATTGGACTTATGCCTAATAAGGACTAAAAACAAACAATTTTTTTTCCTTTTTTTTTTCTTTTTTTTCTTCTTTTTTTTTCTTTTCTTCTTTTTTTTTTTTTTATTTGCTAAACTCTTCTTGACAAGTCTTTCTTTTCTAACCCAACGGATATCTATGATGGCTTTTAAGACAAGAGGTTAGCATGATGCGTGTATGCATGAGATGCAAATGCTTATCAAAACAACATATATCCTTCCGACCTTATTCCTCATACACTCGTGGTAAGTCCATTTCTGTCCTAGGTATGGCTTATTTTATGTACCAATGTGGGGTACACAAAATCGTTCTCTCTTATGCTACGGGGTGAACCTTGGCTACCTCAGTTCCTTTCCATTGGTAAAAGACAAAGACCGCCCATTTACAACATGGATTAAGCCTATTATGGGATTATGCCATTGTCTAGAAACGATGAATTGGGCCTTCGGTAATCACGGTCGTAGGGATGAACTTTGAGGTATCCCAAGTAAATAAATATGCCATAACAAGGCGTATCCTTCCTGGATGAAAGCCAGTGCGGATATCGGACTCATGTTTCTAGCATATTTATATTATGATTGGATTTTCCAAGTCCATCAAGGTTTTCATACAAGTTGGCCCATTATCATTTCAAAGCATTCAATCATATTATTGCGAAGTACAAACTTGTCCTAGTCGAAAAAGGCCAAACAGGTTTACACTTTTGCGATAATGTGGCTAAACAACTTCAAATGGTAGGGACCCCAAACACAAAGTGGCCTATCGGCATTTTAGAATCTTTTGGCCCAATCGTCATAAGACACAAACTCGTCCCAGTTTAAATGGCCCAACAAGTTCACATCTCATGACAAGAAGTCCAAATGAATCCAAATGATAATGGTCCTAAACACAAGCATAAAAGGTGGCTTCTATAGGTCATATAACTATGGTTCTCATGCAGTTTTATAGGAGTATTGATAAAGGTTCCCGCCGGCGAAGGGTTTCCCACAACTAGGTCTCCCCACTCAAGGGTTCGAACGACCAATTGAGCACACCTTTTTTATACCCTAAGGTACGTGCCAACGAGTGATGATATCATATAACGATCCGTCGCTTCGAGCGAAAATGACTTCACGATACATGATGCCATCAAGGTGAAAAATGGTATGCAAAATATATGAGACAATGTTAACTAAAGCATAAATCACAAACATTACAAGACATTATTTCGAGGTCGATTCTCTATCCCCAGTGGATTCGCCAGACTGTGGACACAGAGATGTGGGCGACGCTGTCCGGGCTCACGGCCCAGTCGGGAGTACGGAGTAGCCCGCGGGGGACTAAATCGGAGAATAAAGGTGTCGCCACCCAGTGTGAACTGGGAAATAATTTAAGGCCGCACTTACCCCTCGTAAGGAAAGACCTCAAACCGTTGGGTTCGGAATGGTCCCTTACTTATGCCAATTGTAATGAAAGGATTTATACAATAGTATAACCAAGTCTTATGAAACACATGCAAGATAATTTAATCAACACACAAGTTTGCATACCCATGAACATTAATAGAAACAATGGTAGCATATTACATTAAAAAGAGATATTTAAGCACATGATGCAGAAAGGAATAACCAAAGAGGCAAACATGCATAAAACATGAAAAAGGAATATGTCCAGTGTGTGCACGTTCGTGTAATGTTCGGAAACATGATCGAACGGAGTGAGGCAGAATGCACGCGTTCGTTTAGCATTCGTAAACGCATTAGAACGGGATGGGATGTGATGCATGACAAGACAGAATGCATGTGTTCGAGTAGCGTTCGAAAATACGTTTGAGCGGGGTGAGGCAGAATGCATACGTTCGTGTGGCGTTCGGGAACACGTTCGAACGAGATTACAAAAACAGCATCTATAGTGACATAAACACATGCACGAGTGTTTCTCAAGTGGTACATGGAGTTGTATCCCATGTACAGACCATACTATCATCCATTCGGATTCGACTACGGAATTTATGTCTGGGTTTCCATCCGATATACCGCAAGGGATAACATGCAATCATTAACACAATGCAATCATTAGCCCAATGTTGACATACATGAAATATGATAATGCATATAACAATAAATAATCGAAGAGACAAATATGTGAAATAACAAGAAAGATAAATAATACAAAATAAATGCGGAACAATAAAACAACAATAAACGTAAATTAAATGCGAAATAATAAAAGACTAATAATACGAAATAAATGCGGAATAATAAATATGTGACCAAAGAATTTTGTCATTTTCAATGTAGGACTTCGCATACCTGGTTGGACGTATTTCACTTCCAACCAAGCATGCCGTTTCTAGGACGACAAAATAAAATATAATAAAAGGGTGCCCTCAGTTCTTACCTTTTAAGTCGATTACCGGGAGCGCGTTGGGACATCACCTGAAGGGTTAACATTTCCACTGTTTTTTTGGTTTACTGATTCACTGTTTCCACTCGCTGTTTTCTCTATTTTCACTCGTTATTTTGCTGTTTTGTTCACTATTGTTTGGGGTATTCGGGGACTATTTTTGGGTGATATTTTGGGTGGTTCTTGGGACTGTTTGTGCGTTGTTTTTCAGTGGTCGGAGGGGCTATTTCTGGACTATTTTCAGGGGCTGTTTTGGGTGTTTTTGTTAAAAAAAATTTCAGGGTTATTTTGGCCTTTGATTTCGGTGATATGAAGGGTTGATTTTGTTTGTTGTTTGGCCGTGAAGGGGTAGTTTACTGACGTCCAGATGGCTTTAGGTTTAACACTCACGTTGATTATTTATTCGGTGCTTGCAGGGGGAGTTTGTTATTGCTTTTTCCGTGTGTGTGTGAGTGAGGGAATTGTTGTTGCTTTGTCGGTCAGTGGGCAATTTGGCTTTGTTGGTTAGTTATGGCTTTGTGGGCTACGTGTTTGTGATTTGTGAAGAGAGTTGCCTTGTTTAATCTGTTTGGGCTATTCTTATTTGTTTGTGTGTGTCGTTGGAGGGGCTGTGGTCTATGTGTGTCGAGTGTGTTGAACGTGTTCAAAGAAAGAGAGAGATAGAGCTTTATGTGTGTGGCTGCCGAGATTTTGGGTCTGTATTTTTGTGATGGAGGACTACTGCCGAGGGTTGAGAGAGGTGATGGAGGCGAGAGAGAGAGAGGAGTGGCTGCGTGTGAAGATTAGGGTTTTTGTCTCTTTTTCGTGTCAGTGAATTGGTGGGGGAGAAGGAGACGTGAAGAGTCTCTAGGGTTTATTTCTTTGGTGAATGCCGTGAGTTATGTGTGAGAGGGAGAGATGGGCTAGGTTCGGGATAAGTCTTCTTTATTTCGTTGCAAGTTAGGGTTTTTAGTTGTTCATGTTAGGCTAGGGTTTTGGTCTTATTTTATGTATTTGGGCATGTGGGCTTTGTGGATGGGTTGTATGGGCTTTTTGGGCCGAGGTTAATGTTTAAAACAGTGATCTACTAAGCGAACCCGAGGTTAAACAAATGAGTTAAATTTGATAAGGTATTAATTTATGAATTTTCCTTTCCGATTTCTGTTTCCCGCGAATTCCGCAACTTATCGAGTAGTTCCTCCATACGAGGCTCATCATTGGGCTTCTATGCAAATATGCAGTGTCTACAATAAGTCTGACAAGATATTCTGTGTGAAAGAAAAATATTAAAAGTGTAGAAAATGGAGTGACAACAGTAATAACAAAGTAGTAATGATGAGGCAGTAATGAGGCAACTATAAAATAAATAGAGTAAAGTAATGAAAATATAACGATAAAATGATGGGGTAAACAGATAGATGATAAAAATTTATGCGCAATTATAGTTTAAACGACAGTAATGACAACATTGATGATAAAATGATGAAAATAGTAGTAATGAATAAATATAATAGGATATAGAATGTATATTCTCCCTGCCTAGATTTGGAGGAGGCTGACTAGATATCCTTAAATGTAGAACATCATTTTATCAAGATATGCATGTCTTGCCAGATTTTTATCAGGCACGGTCAGAGATACTGTCAAATCAGAATCACAAAATTTAGAAACTGAATAGATCTAGAATTAAGTGTACCCTAATGTCGTACATCGAATGTGGTTTTCTCAGGAAAACGCCTCTAAAGATCGAATTGTTGTTGGGTTGCTTGCCAGAGGGAGGGAACTCCAAAGATTTCATGGCAGAGTTTCGTTATTATTCAAAGTTTTAGATTTTTAAAGTGTGGGGTCTTTCTTTGATTATTTCCAGATGATCCATCTGTAGGAAACGCTTTCCTCGCGTAGTGGAAACAATATAGGCACACAGATCGGACTTGAAAAAATTTTCTGCCCTTCTCCTTTAATTGCCACTTAAGTTTTGCTATTGTTTTAAGAAAAATTTCAGCCCTGAAACAGCTCCCGAACAGCCCTCGAACAGCAGCATAAAACCGGACAGTTTTAGCACTTGAAATGCGCCCAGCACACTCCCGAACAGCCCCTGAAATTGTGTGGACAAGGGTTGTGCTTTGGTTCTGATTTTTCACTTGAAAACACCCCAACACAGGCCCAAAGCACCACTATATGTTCCCCAAAAAATCTGGATTAAAACAAAACCAAACCGGGTTCCGTTTCACCAAGCAAAGGGGCGGCAGTGAGCAATATATAGCCTCACTGCCGTGAATAAGAAAATAAGATGAAGATGAAGAAACGTTCGTTACCACAAAGTCTTCCGAGCTATGTCTCGTTACCAACAGAAACTTGTGTGGGTAAGACTCACAAAATAATCCCTAAACGATTTAGAGATCTAAACACACTTGATATTTCTTTTTATTTCTTCTATTTCTTTCTTTTAGTTTGTCTCAAATTTTGAGAGAGGATGAACAAGAAGAAGATGGAGGCTAGGGTTAGAATGAAAGGCTTAGGCAAAAATAAAAATCAATCTTCTTTTTATACCTAGGGTTATTTGTTTCCAAAACAAAGCAAAGCCTACCTATTTCCCAAGCAAGTTTCGGCCACACATGTAAAAGAATAATAAATTTTATAACATTAATATTTAATTTCCATAATGGAAAATATGTTACAAAATAGAAAAACTTAAATGCCATTTAAACAAATGTAACTTCCAAATTAAATCCAAGGGTTTCCAAAACCCAAAAATTGGAAATTACTAACTTAACCATCCATTTAATTATATCTTATATAATTAAATAACATATCTTTAAATATCTTATATTTAATAAAACTTTATATTAACTTTTAATATAAAGTTTCAAGTGTGACAAAAAATATTATCAATCATATTAATAAAATTTATACCTTTGTGAGTATATAATTGGACTTTCCAATTATACTAAATCGGCTATAGTAGATCAAGCTAGCACGGGGACCAAATGGACCTACGGTTCCGAGCTCCAATAATCTCAAAATATTAATTAAATATTCTTAATTATTAAGTCCGGGTTATTCCCCTAAAAACCCGAAGTTACACTCTTGTTGCCGCAGATGATATAATAAGTCGAACCAAGTCGGTGTCCATTGATATAGTCACTACATATTGATTAACTCTTCACAAGTATCTCGTAATTAGAAACAGGTCATAATATCTGTTATACCCCTCTAATTATTTTTACCTTAAGTAACATTGATTGTCAAATGAACGATTTACTCATAACGATTATGAATTTTAATCTTTCTATTTGTAATAGAAAGACATGAGCGCTTTAACCGTTCAAGTACCGAATCAACCCTTAAGAAAGATACTCATCTACTTCTCGCAAGAAGGAGTGAACTTCATGTCTATGTAAAACGTTCCCAGTTTCACAACAGACCATGCCCCAAAAGTACATAGCTATTGGTCGGGACTGCTACACCAACCTCACCTTTGTAAATCAAAGGACATAGCCTGCCATGCAGGAGTTCGTAGTACACTCAGGATTAAGATCAATCCTTATATGACTACCTAGTAGATTGAAATGACTTTCTTTATTTAACGGATGTTATAAGAATGTAATTTCCATCAGGGTCCAGTCCTATATGATCACATCATACAAGGTGTCTCCATTCTCATGTCTCTACATGGACGATCTCGGATCAAGGTCGCCATACAAATATAGAATGGACCGCAGCTATAGATAAACCACAAACAAAGTACCCGTTTTTTCTCTCTCTATGGACTATTTAAGATTACTAACTTCAGACTTAAATCCTCTTGTGTATGACACTCATACACTAAGTCTGAAGGCACATAAGTAATCTAGTGTATTTCAAGATAATTTATAATATGCGATATTAAACAAACACTTTGATAAATGAATAATGCATCATTTTATTTCAAAACAAATAAAACCATTTACAATTTATGTAGCTCTAGGGCATACATCCCAACAATCTCCTACTTGCACTAGAGCAAATGGGACATGTCACGTAATCCTAAACCATCTAGGTGACCTTCAAACACTTTAGCCGACAAGGTCTTTGTAAACGGATCAGCCAGATACTCTGCGGATGCAATCTTTGTGACAATAACGTCTCATCTCTGCACTATCTCCCTGATTAGATGATATTTCCTCTCTATATGATTTCCTCTCTTGTGGCTTCTTGGTTCTTTGGAGTTTGCCACTGCACCACTATTATCGCAATAAAGTGTGAGTGGTCTATCCATTTCTGGAACAACTTCCAGATCTCCCAAGAATTTACGGAGCCATACTGCTTCCTTAGCTGCTTCACCAGCTGCTATATATTCAACCTCCATGGTGGAGTCAGCAATGCAGGATTACTTTATACTCCGCCATACTATAGCCCCACCACCTATGGTAAACACTGATCCATATGTTGATTTCTTAGAATCGACATATGTCTGAAAATCAGAGTTCGTATATCCCCTTAGGATCATATCCTCACCAGAATACACAAGCATATAATCTCTCGTTCTCTTAAGATACTTGAGAATGTGTTTCACAGCCACCCAATAATCCAATCCTGGATTCGACTGAAACCTATTGAATGATCCCACTGCAAAACAGATGGCTGGTCTCGTGCATAACATAACATATATGAGACTACCAACTGCTGAGGCATATGAGATATGTCTCATTTCCTCAACATCTTGAGGTGTCTTAGGAGACTGTTATTTTGACAAATGAATTCCATGCCGATAAGGTAGATTGCCTTTTTTGGAATTATGCATCCAAAATCGCACAAGGATATTGTCGATATAAGATGCGTGAGACATAGGTAATAGTCATTTCTTGCGATCATGAACTATCTGAACCCTAAGAACATAACTGAGCTCTCCCAAATATTTCATTTGGAATTGGTTAGCTAGCCAGGTTTCACTTCCGATAATATCTTTACATCATTCCCAATGAGTAATATATCATCGATGTATAAAATAAGAAAAACCACATTCGAGATGCCTGCTTAAGTCCATAAATGGACCTTTGCATCTTGCAAAACTTTTGCTCTTGACCTTGGGCTATGAATCCCTCTGGTTGTATCATATAGATACTCTCATCAAGATTGCCATCTAAGAATATAGTCTTGACATCCATTTGCCAAATTTCATTGTCATAATATGCGGTAATGGATAGAATAGTGCGAATGGATTTGAGCGTAGCTCTTGGCGAGAAAGTTTCCTCATAGCCGACTCCCTCTTTCTGGGTATAACCCTTGGCCACTAGCCTAGCCTTAAAGGTCTTTACCTTCCCATTCGCTCCTCTCTTCCTCTTATAGATCCACTTGCAACCTATGGGTTTCACCCCATCAGGTTGGTCTACAAGTTCCCAGAATGAGTTGGAGTACATTGACTCCATCTATAGGTTCATGGATTTGAGCCACTCTTCTTTATCAGAATCATCCATTGCACTATGATAGGTCAATGTATCATCTATACCATCGCTGGATATGACAACTTGTGCCTCTCCAACTCCAAGATAGCGATTAGGTTGTCGTACAACCCTCCCGCTACATCTAGGTGGTAGATCATTCTGATGAGCTTTCATCTGACACTCAGATGTCGAAGGTGCTATGTATTTATCAATTTTCATTGTCGATGGTGAGCTGGTCAAACCAACAAGTAACTCATCGAGTAACACTTTACTTCGAGGTTTGAACTCCCTCATATAATCCTCTTCTAGAAACGTTGCGTTTGTCGATACAAACATTTTGTTTTTATCAGGACTATAGAAGAATCCACCCTTAGTCTCCTTAGGATAGCCTACAAATAGGCACACCTGAAAACGTGGATCCAACTTTGTAGTCTTATTCTTCAGCACATGTGCTGGACACCCCTATATACGGAAATGTCATAAACTAGTTTTACGTCCATTCCATAACTCTAAGGGAGTCTAGGTACAAACTTAGATGGAACTACATTAAAGATATGCATTGCAGTTTACAGTGCATATCCTCAGAACGAACTAGGTAGTGAGCTATAACTAAACATATATCTCATCATGTCTAGTAGGGTTCGATTTCTCCTCTCTGCAACACCATTTTTCTGTGGTGTTCCAGGTGCTGTGAGTTGGGATACTATCCCATGCTCAACTAAGAATTCCTCAAAATATCTGTCAAGTTATTCTCCTCCACGATCTGATCATAGAGTTTTGATTGTTTTACCTAACTGGTTCTCAACCTCAACACGATACTCTTTGAACTTTTCAAAAGTATTTTACTTGTGCTGCATTAGGTAAACATACCCATATCTAGCATGATCATCAATGAATGTGATGAAGTATTCATAACCACCTCGGGCTCTTACATTCATCGGTCTACAAACGTCCAAATGTATTAGCTCAAGTGGTTGACTGGCTCTTATACCATTTCCAGTAAAAGGTCTCTTGGTCATTTTTCCTTCTAAATTGGAGTCGCAGACTGGTAAAGTTCCGAGCTTTAACTGGTTTAAGGCTCTGTTCTTTATCAATCTGTCTATCTGGTCAAGGTTGATATGACTAAGTCTAAGATGCCATAGATATGTGTCATCGTGAGAAATCTTTGGCAGTTTAGTTTTAGGTTTCTCAACCTTAAATATTTCAGCGTTGAGCATTGACTTATGTGTTAATGGTCTTAACACATAAAATTTATTTTCTAAGTTTCCTGTGCATATGGTTAATCCATTTATACCAATAATAACTAAATTGCTATTAAAAGAAATTGAATAACCATCATCCAAAAGTTTAGAAACAGAAATCAAAATCCTATAAAAACCAGGAATGAAAAACACATTGTTCAAATTTAAATAACTGTTATTTGTAAAATTTAAACTAGAAACTCCCATTGCTTTTGCTGAAACGGTATCCCATGTCCCGAACCTCATGGTGTAGTTACCTTCAGTAAGGTCCCTCTATGAGTCAGGTAGCTGTAAAGAAGAACAAACATGGTTAGTGGCTCCAGAGTAAACAATCCAAGTGGATTTATCATCCTCCACTAATAGAGATTCGATAATGAGTAAATCATATTTAGTTGTTTCCTTTTTCTCCTTCAGCTCAGCAAGGTATTTATGACAATTCCTTTTCCAATACCCATTCTTGTTGCAGTGGAAACGTTTTCCCTTGGGCTTGGTATCCTTGGAGCCTTTCTTGTTCTTCTTCTTCATGGGCTTTGCCTTAGCCTTCCTAGTGCTATTTTTCTTCATCTTTGTAGATTTAGAAGACTCGGTAATATTTACCTCAGCATTGGACTTAAGAGGATCCACAAGCATGGACTCATAATGGGTGAGCTCATTAAGCAGTTGGGTCAAAGTAAAAGTCAAATTTTTTATAACATAGTTGCTTTTGAACTGCAGGAAACTCTTCGGAAGAGTTTCTATAATCATGGTCACCTGGCTACGCTCGTTAATACGAGCTCCATAGGTTTCAGCAGTGTTGAGATAGGTCATCATCATCAAGACGTGCTCTCGAACTGATGTCCCATCATTCATCCTAGCAGTCATCGCTGAGACCATGGCCTCATGATGTTGATGCTCCGAAGACTGCCCAAACATGCCCTGCAATGACTCCATTATCTGAGATGTTGAAGCTATAGGTTCATGCTTTATAGCAAGAACCTCAGACATCCCTGCTAGCAGCGGGCTTTCTCATTTGTTATGACTAATTTCTGATAGGTATCGTACACATCTTGGCCAGCATTTGTGGCCAGCTCGGGAGGACTCTCCTCAGTCAGGAAAAACTTTAGGTATTCACAAACCAGGATTGCGTTCATGTTACTTTTCCACTTAACATATTTTCTCCCGTTAATTTATCGTTTGAGAGTATGGAAATAATTGGAGAAACCATTGTTGAAAAATAAAATAAACATGCATTTAACATTGATTCATCGCATATTAAAATCATCAAATAATTTTGGCATAAAATTAAACATGATGCATGAATCCATGAATAACGAATTAGAAACCTAAGAGAGTTACTATGCCACTGAAATCTATCATTGTTGGACAGTTATGACCCATACATCAATTTGTACAGATCATGGTGTTGTTGTACAAATTAACTATGTGACAAAGGAAATTGCTCTTTTATCATTTGTAATTAGATTACCAAGATGTATAAATGATAGAAGGTCCATATGATTAGTTCCGGATTGATAAGATATGAGATAGTATCAATCCACGAAGGTTTAATAATTAAATATCCCTAGTCGTAGTATTATCGAGACTGGACATAGATAATGCGGAATAGACAAGTATTGCACTTGTGCGCGTTACGGGAGCATAACGGCATAGTTCTCATATATTTGGGTATAGGATACTCATGCAAGTGTAATAGGAGGTTGTGTTTATAAATGGTACGGGAACAGCTTCACTCTGGATAGACCCCTCGGAATTCCATTGGTAGTATGACTATGTGTCTATGGAAGTCCGAATCATGGTAGGTGTATTTGGTCTTAACCTGAGACTTGCCACCGTTAATACTTGCGACAATCAATACACTTTGGTTTTGGTCGTCCGGGGCTTTAACAGGTTCTGTGTATGCCTCTTCTGGGTATATTGAAAATCGTAGTGTATTGGGTGTGATGTCGAGATTGAAGTATCACTCCAGTCATAGTGGAGATGATGATCATGTAGGATACGAAACTGGTGCTCTTATGTACTTGCAGTCATCGGGATAATATGACTAGGTCATGATTATCTGATATAGAGACTAGTTACCAGAGATCCGATATGTGCTTCGTACGGGGCAGACACATTTCAAGCCTCAGGCCTTGCACGTGACATCCGATACTGGATCGAAATACGCAATACTACGTATACTACGCCTGATATAGATCACATATTCCAGTAAGAATATTTCTGGAGAATTGGGTAGGCATGATGTTTTGCTAGAAGCCAACCATGTCTTGTAAATCGGTAAAAACGTAGTACTAGGTACGTACGTGTTCAGATAGTCCGACGACCGTATTTACTGCCAATATATCCGGGGATCTCATGGGTTGCTTCCCGAAGATTCACCGATGACGTATGACTCGCACTTTATTAATCTGGGATTAATTATAAGAGAGAAAAATTAATTTGGGATTAATTATATAGATATTTTATCTCGGATAAAATATTAATTATAAGAGAGAGAATGATTAATTTGAAATTAATCGATAAAATAATATATTCGATATATTATACGAAATTGGATTTCGACGCGGAATTAAAATTAGATTTTAATTCGGGCGAACGAGTTTTTAGAATTAATTCGTTAGCGACGTAAATAGTAATTTTACTAGGCATAATTATTTAATTATGTCACAATGGAAAATTTGTTAATTTGGAATTAGCGAACCCGAGCTCGGGAGTGTTTGATGGAGGTGGTTGTTGGCATAAATGCCTTGACTTTTGAAAGCAAATTTTTTTATTTGATTTTTAGAAAATCAATTACAATTTTTTTAAGACAACCAACACATCTTCATCTCTCTCATTCTCTCCTCTCTCACGCCCAAGTGGCTGTTTTTCTTCTTCTGTTTTTCTGTCATTGCCGAGACATGAAGGAGAAACAAGGAAAGATTTGCGGCAAATTTTCCAGAGTGCTAGCACACTTTCGGGGTCTTGCGAAGGTGATAGGGAAATCGACTTGTGAGCATGGAATCATAACACAAAGCTTGGAGCTTGGTGGATCACCATGGCCGAATTTTGGAGGAGCACAAAAATCCCACTGCCGTGAGCCACCTTGGAGTATTCTGCAACTTCTTTGAGTATTCGCATATGTTTCTTGCTTGAAAATGATCCTTGGGACTTAATAGAAACCCAACAATGGTATCAGAGCCATTTTGAGCATGAAACTTTGTTAGGGTAAAATTTGGGTAAATTGAATTTGAGCATGTTTTGATGAAATTGATTGTTGATATATGCTTAAATGATGATAACATAATGTTATGCATTGTCAATTTGATGAATTTTGAATTGGAAAAATTTTCCCCAATTGTTGAGGCTTGGCCGAAATTATAAGCTTACCCTAAGTCATGGTATTTTTTGATTTTAATCATTGGATGAGTTGAAATCACGTGGGAAATGTTGATTTAGGATTCAATTGGATTGAAATCGAAATCGATTTGAAAAAACCCTAAATGCCGTGAGTTATCGCATGTATAATGATGTGATTTTTTGATTCAATTGTGTTGGACATTAGTTAATGATAATGAGCATAATTATTGTACAAATTGTGTTTTGGAAATATTAATTGGGTAATTAATTATGGCATACACTTTAGGTTAATTAAGTTATGAAATTTGGAATTTGGTAATTAATTAATTGGGCCTATTTGGAAATTGGGCTTGAAAAGTTGTAATTGGGCTTAATGGGCTTGGTTGTACCAAGTTAGGTTTAGGCTAAATTGGTTGGATCCAATTGGGCCCAAAACCATATCCATAAAGTCCAATTATGACTTAATGGACCTTTAATATTAATTGGGCCTAAATTGGTTTCTTGGCAAATAAGGGTGATTCCTTAAATGAGCTTTGATATTTGGGTTTGACCCATATTGACCAAAAGTACATGCCTTAAGAAATTAATTAAAAGTCCATTGGATTTTAAATTAAATAACATTGTATGTTAATCGGGCTTTGAGACCCGTAACGATTAGATTTAGAATCTAAGTCGTAAAGGTTCATTAATAAAGTTTAATATTTAATTTGGAATTAAATAAAGAATTAGTATTAAATACAAATTAAATTGGATATAATGTTGTAGTTTAATTTAATTCAAGAATTCGTACTTTGAGTACTTATTCGCAAAACGAGTTTGACTCGCGCAAAATCAAATCGTTGTTTAAACATTGGATGGTCATTAATTATCAGATTAATTAATTGGATTAGATTGATTGATAACATGCTTGTGTGAATACATGGGTGTGATGTATGAATAATGTATATCGGATGGATATTAGATGGGTGAGGGCAATTTTGGAAATTATTGTAATAAATTTAGAATTTATTAAATTGGACCTGCTTGTCCACCCTATTACCTCCTTACTCTGTCTATTTCTCTTCTCACCTATTCCCCTCAATGTAAATGAGGTTTATTTATAAGTGTTATGTAATTGGGTAGAAGTAATATTTGTGCTAGCAGGAGAGAGGAAAGAGAGAGATTTATTCTAGGAACAATGTGTTAAGTATCTATCCGAATATCATTATTATATTTATTTACTTACGCGCCTTATTATGTGTTTAGAATGCATGTTTAACGGTGTATGATGATGAGACCTTAACAAAGATAATTAATTGGTTTCCAATTGCACGCGAAAAACCCTCAATACATATTAAGCGTTTTTCCTTCCATTGAGTGATTCATACTCAAGATCCAAGACTGGCATTGGTTTGTTTGCCAAAGTCAAGACCTTTGTCCGTCGATGATGTGATTGAATCATGAAGGCTTTGTTCCATATCGGTGTTTTGTCCAAGTTGTGATTTGTTGGCCAAAGTCAAGATCACTTCTTGTCCATCGACATTGATTACGAAGCTTTCCAAGGTCAATGGGTTCCGCTTAACTGGGATCACTAAGTTTGTTGTGCCAAAACCAAGGCTTAGTTGATTCAGAGGAAAAAGGTTAGGCAATATATTGGATATATTGGCATATATAAGATATATGTTTCGGACTTGGATGTCCACCTACTGGATCTAGGAATTGGATGGAATCCAATTGATCTTAGAGATCTACCTAGTATGATAATGAAATTGAAGGATATTCATAGATCTATCCTTAGATCTTACAAATTGATCTTAGAGATCTACCTAGTATGATAATGAAATCGAGACTGGACATCGATAATGCGGAATAGACTAGTATTGCACTTGTGCGCGTTGTGGGAGCATAACGGCATAGTTCTCATATATTTGGGTATAGGATACTCATGCAAGTGTAATAGGAGGTTGTGTTTACCGATGGTACGGGAATAGCTTCGCTCTGGATAAACCCCTCGGAATTCCATTGGTAGTATAACTATGTGTCTATGGAAGTCGAATCAGGGTAGGTGTATTTGGTCTTAACCTGATACTTGCACTGCTAAACTTACATAATCAATACACTTTGGTTTTGGTCGTCCAGGGCTTTAAAGGTTCTGTGTATGCCTCTTCTGGGTATATTGAGAATCGTAGTGTATTGGGTGTGATGTCGAGATGGAAGTATCACTCCAGTCCTAGTGGAGATGATGATCACGTAGGATACGGAACAAGTGCTCTTATTTACTGCAGTCATCGGGATAATATGACTAGGTCATGATTATCCGATATGTGCTTCATACGGGGCAGACACATTTCCAGCCCCAAGCCTTGCACGTGACATCCGATACTGGATCGAAATACGCAATACTACGTATACTACGCCTGATATAGATCACATATTCCAGTAAGAATTTTCTGGAGAATTGGGTAGGCATGATGCTTGGCTAGAAGCCAACCATGTCTTGTAAATCGGTAAAAACGTAAGTACTAGGTACGTACTTGTTCGGATGTCCGACGACCGTATTTACTAGGGGTGGCAATTTGGGTCAGGATTCGTTTATTCGTTCGATTCGATTCGCTTTAAAGCGAATACGGGTTTGGAAAAATGATTCGTTAATAAATGGGTCAATTCGATTCGATTCGTTTATTAAACGAATCGAATCCGAATTTGAGGTCATCAATTCGTTTATTCGTTAAGGATTCGTTTATTAAACGAATCATAAACGAATCGAATCCGAATCGAATTCGTTTAATACCCGTTTAATGTTATTACAAATTTACCCTTAAAATTTTCAAATATTTGTTTAAGTGTATAGGATATATTAGTAATTTACGTTTAACTTAAAAAGTAAAAAACTAAAAAATCTAAACCTAGCCTCTCAGTCTCTCTCTCAAACGAATTTCTCCAGCCGCCTCCAAAACCGCCTTTCAAAACCCTAAAACTCTCTCAAAATTCAATGAGTCAAATGAATTCTACTGGCAAACTTAGTCTCTTTCTTTTGTTCCCCGTCTACAACAACATGCTTCTCAAGATTAAACCACTTAGTGTTCACAGGCTTATGGTCCAGTATCCTCTGCACAACCTGCAAAGGAATCAGACATCTCCCTAGAACTTCATCCTTGTTTGGCGCCACCCTATCCACAACAGTCAGAATTAAGGGCTCCTCAAAAGGCTCGGCTGCTACAAACATCAAATCTTCATTCCACATCGGATTTATAGTCTTACTTTGAGAAACTCTAGTTCTTAATGCCTGATTCCAAGGGTAGCCTTCACAGAAACTTCAGGAAACCGACTTTTATCACTAGGTAGCAAGTCCGAGCTTCAATTATGTTGACCCTAACATACCAAAGCTTAGGAGAAATATAGACCTTTGATCGAATTTTTGTGACTCCATCACTGCCAACTGATGCCGCATCCGAATGCCATGCATCAGGAAATGCCTCATCTGCTTGATATAAACGAATAAACGAATTTGATATAAACGAATAAACGAATTTGATATAAACGAATGGAATGCGAATAATAACGAATCGGATGCGAATACTAACGAATCGGATGCGAATAGTAAACGAATAATAAATTTGATTCGATTCGTTTGACTTATGTAAACAATAAACGAATCGAATACGAATATTCGTTTATTAAACGAATCGAATCCGAATCCTAATATCAGGATTCGTTTAATAACGAATCGAATTCGAATTTAGTGCATTACAATTTGATTCGTTTAGAATTCGTCACGAATTCGATTCGTTTATTCGTTTTTGCCACCCCTAGTATTTACTGCCAACATATCCGGGGATCTCTTGGGTCGCTTCCCGAAGATTCACCGATGACGTATGACTCGCACTTTATTATTTGGGATTAATTATAAGAGAGAGAAAATAATCTGGGATTAATTACAAAGATATTTTATCTGGGATAAAATATTAATTATAAGAGAGAGAATGATTAATTTGGAATTAATCGATAAAATAATATATTCGATATATTATACGAAATTGGATTTCGACGCGGAATTAAAATTAGATTTTAATCGGGCGAACGAGTTATTTTAGAATTAATTCGTTAGCGACGTGAATAGTAATTTTTACTAGGCATAATTATTTAATTACGTCACAATGGAAAATTTGTATTTGGAATTAGCGAACCCGAGCCCAGGAGTGTTTGCGGACGCACTTGCTGTTGGACAAAATGACCCATAGCGTCACTATTTGCACAGATCATTGTGTTGTTGTAGCAAATTAACTATGTAACAAGGAAATTGCACTCTCGTCATTTGTGATTAGATCACCTTAGATATATAAATGAAGAGAGGTCCCTATGATTAGTTCCTGGATTGAGATGATATGAGACAGTATCAGTCCGCGAAGGATTAATCATTAAATATCCATAGCCGTAGTATTATCGAGACTGGACATCGATAATGCGGAATAGGCTAGTATTGCACTTGTGCGCGTTGTGAGGGCACAACGACATAGTTCTCATATATATAAGTATTGGATACTTGTGCAAGTGCGATAGGAGGTTGTGTTTCACCGATGGTACGGGAAACAGCTTCGCTCTGGATAGACCCTTCGGAATCCCATTGGTATTATGACTAGGTGTCTATGGGAGGCCGAAATCAAGGTAGGTGTGTATAGTCTTAACCTGAGACTTACATCGCTAATACTTACGACAATCGGTAAACTTTGGTTTTGGTGGTGGGGGATCTTAACTGGTTCTGTGTTCACCTCTTCTGGGTTTATCAGGAATCGTAGTGTATTGGATGTGATGTCAAGACGGAAGTGTCACTCCAGTCATAATGGAGATGATGTCACGCAGGATACGGTATTAGTGCTCTTTTAGTGATGCGCATCCAATCGTGATATTATGACCAGGTCATGAATATCCGATTATAGAGACTAGTTACCAGACATCCGATATGTGTTTCGGACGGGGCAGACACTTATCCAGCCCCAGCCCTAGCACGTGATTATCCGATACTGGGCCAATATGCACAATACAATTGTATACTACGCTTGATACAGATCTAGATATTCTTTGATGAATATGTCCGGAGAATTGGGTAGACTTGGTGCTTTGCTAGGAGTCGACCTTGTCTCGTAAATCGGTAGAACGTAGTACTTGGTACGTACGTGATTCGGTACTCCGACGACCGTATTTACTGCCAGATTATCCGGGGATCTCATGGGTCGCTTCCCGATAATCCACCGATGACGCACAACTCGCACTCTTGAATAATCTGGGATTATAATAGAAGAGAGAGAAAATTAATCTAGGATTAATAACAAGATATTTTATCCGGGATAAAATGTCGTCTAAAGAGAGAGAACGATTAATTTGGAATTAATCGATGAATTAATATATTCGATATATTAGACGAAATTAGATTTCGACGCGGAATTAAAATCAGATTTTAATTCGGGCAAACGAGTTAATTTAGAATTAATTCGTTAGCGACGTAAATAATAATTTCGCTAGGCGCAATTATTTATTTAAATTCAATTGAATTAACGTCGCGACGTAAGCTCGGTATTTCGGAAATATCGAACCCGAACGCGTGAGTGCACGTGGGCCCACTTTCATTTGGAAACGTGTGGGGCCCACATGACACATGTCATTCTAATGCTTTGCATGTAGATAGTGTACAATGCACTCAATGTCATTGCATGGAGTTTGAGTGTTTGACACTCTAAGCCATTGCATGTGTTGTGTCATAAATTTATTATTAATTTAATAAATTATGGCATAAATATAAATTGATTTTTGGTAAATCATTTTAATTAACATAACATAACACAACTTCTTCTCTCTCAAAATTCTCTCTTCCTCTCACGCCCAAAACAGATTTTGGGGACTGGTTTTGAACCACAAAAACCGTGAGCATAAGGGAAGCAAGGGTTGGGTTTTCATGGTGAAAACCGCAAGTGCTAGCACACTACGAGTCTTGCGAAGGTGGTAGGGAGGTTCCCCCATGAGACGGGATCCATCCGACGAAGATTGGAGCTCCGTTTCTTCACCCAATTTTCTGTTTTGCAGGGCAGTGGACTGCATGCAGTGGGCGTGAAAGGCAGTGCGTTTTTGGGCTTGAATTGTCTCCAAATCGACTCTACCGATCAATGTGAGTATTCCGCTACCTCCGTTGATGTGTTCACACATAATTTCATGTCTTGTTTGATCTTGGGACCTTATAGAAAACCAACAATGGCATCATGAGCTAATGTTGCAAGCATGAAATTTGTAGGGTTTAAAATTTGGGTAAATGTGATTTGAGCATGATTTGAATGAATTGTTTGTTTGAGTATGCTTATAACATGTTTAAATTCATTTTGGTTGGACTAATTTGATGAAAAATGATTTGGAATTATTTTCCCCAAAATGTAGTCCTTGGCCGAATGTGTTATGGATTTTGAATCCTTGGAATTTTTTTGATTTTGATTCATTGGATGAGTTAAAATCATGTAGGATGATGTTAATTTGAGGTCAATTGGATTGTACTTTGAATTGAACAAAAACCCTAAATTCTATATGTTGGCCGAATTGGATATGCCCTAGTGTTGTCTTGGAAATTTTTGATTTTGATAATTGGATGTATTGAAAATCATTCGGGATATGTATTTAATGTCGATTGCGGATTAATTGGATTGAAACCGAATTGGACATGAAATCACTCCCTTGGCCGAGACTTAGCAAGCATGTAAATGGGTTTGATTTTTCATTATGTGTGTTTGACATGTAATAATGAATTAAGTATGATTATAAGACTAATTTGGTGTTTTAAAAAAATTGATTTAGTCGATTAATCATGTAATGCACTTTAGGTAATTAAATTGCGTAATTGGATTAGTGTAATTTAATTATTAGGCTTAATTTGGATTTGGGCTTGAATTGTTGTATTTGGACCTATTGGGCTTGATTTATCAAGTTTGGTTTAGGCCAAGTGGATTGGATCCAATTGGGCCCAAAACCTTAACCATAAAGCCCAATTGCGACTAATGAACCTTTAATGTTTAATTGGGCCTAATGGGCCGAAATTGATTTCTAAGGCATTTTGGGTGATTCCACTATTGGGCTTTGGTTGCCGAAGCCCATGCCTAAAGAAATTAATTGAAGCCCATTAGACTTAATTAAATTGACGTTGGACGTTAATCGGACTTTGAGTCCCGACGCGATTGAATTTGGAATTTAAATCGTAAAAGGTTTATTAAATATAAAGTGCAATATTTAATTTGGAATTGAATAATGAATTAGTATTAAATACATGTTAAATTGATTTAATGATGTAGTTTAATTTAATTCATGAATTCGTACTTTGAGTACTTATTCGCAAAAACGAGTTTGACTCGAACAAAATCAAATCGTTGTTTGAACATTGGATGATCACTTAATTATCAGATTAATTAATTTGATTAGATTGATTGATAGCATGCTTGTGTGTGGAATACATGGTTGTGTTGAATGAATAATGTATATCAGATGGATATTAGATGGGTGGGCAATTTTGGAAATTGTAATAAATTCGATTTATTAAATTGGACCTGCGTGTCCAGCCTTATCACCTTCTTTCTCTTTGTATTCTCTTCTCACCTATTCCCCTCTATGTATATGAGGTTTCTTTAGAAGTGTAGTGTAACGGGTAGAAGTAGTACAAGTGCTAGCTTGAGTGAGAAAGGGAGAGATTTGATCTAGGATCAATGTGTAAAGTATCCATCCACATATCATTATTATTTTATACTCGCTTTATTATGTATTTAGAATGCATGTTTAAGGGTGTATGATGATGAGACCTAACAAAGATAATTAAATTGGTAGCCAATTTGCACGCGAAAAACCCTCGTTTTATATTAAGCAAATATCCTTCCATTGAATGATTCTTGTTCAAGATCCGAAGTTGGCATTGGTTTGTTTTTGACCAAAGTCAAGACCTTTGTCAATCAAGGATGTACTTGAATCATGAGAGTTTTGTTGCATATCGGTGTCTTGTCCAAATCGTGATTTTTATTGACCAAAGTCAGATCACTTTTTGTCCAATGACATTGATTACGAAACTTTCCTCGTCAATGGGTCCCGCTTAACTGGAATCATTAGGTTTGTGTTTGGCCAAAGCCAAGGCCTAAATGATTCAGAGGATATGGTTAGGAAAATGTATTGGATACATTGACATTATACATATGTTTCGGACTTGGATGTCCACCTAACCAGATCTAGGAATTGGATGAGATCCAATTGATCTGAGAGATCTACCTAGTTAAATAGCATACAGCTTTTTATTGGCCAAAGTCAGGGTTGTGTGTTATTTAACGGGATCCTAGCCCACTAGGAAACACGGTTTCCCGAGTACTCCACAGAGGGTTAGAGGCTCGACGAAAAATAGTGGGAGGCAAGTATTGAATTTGCAACATTCGTTCAATTACTCGCTAAACACGCTCATTTATATTTTACTCGTCATATTAATTAAAAGTATTAGTCGGACTAATATTTTATGTTGTTTTAAAAATATATATAGTTGGACTATATACAAACTCATTCAATATATAGTTGATTTTGTAATTGGATTATAGTAATCAATATAATTGAATTAAATGATAGTTGATTTTATAATGGGATTATAGTAATCAATATTAAAATTATAGTTGATTAAATAATTGGATTATTGTAATCATTATAAATAGTACCTTATTAAAAATTGATTAAATAGTTGGACTATTGAAATCAAGAAGGAATTGAAAAGTTGAATATTTAAAATATATAATCCTTGGATTAAATGTTTTAAATGATTTAATTTTCAATTGGGAATTAATAATAGGTTAATTTATTTGATAAAATAACTATTAAGACTAAGCCCTAATTAAGCAAATAGTAGAGCATAAAGTCTTTGGAAGATTTATGTGATGATGACTTTAGTGCTTAATTAATATACTTATAATAAATCTATCTTTAGATTTAAAAGTATTTAAAATTGCAATTAATAAATCTTGGAGAATTAATTGACTATTCTAGTGGAGAAAAGTCAAAGTTTGCAATTGGGCATGTAGCACAAGGTGCACATCATTTCGATATTCTAAAACCCAAGTGGTTTGTGAAATATTGAAAAGGATAATTGACATATCCCAAGTGACTACCATTTGGATATGGAAGACACGAAGGAATTAAAGAAAGGGCGAGGCTCTAACTTTAAAATATTTGTCAAAGTTATGTTCACTACTAGTATTAAAATTGGATTTTCAATACTTAGTGTGGTACATAAAATATATGTATTGACGTTCAGAATCCGCTGTGAGCTGGATACTGGCTTCAAGCCGAGATTTCTCTGCGAATCGGAAACGGGACGAAAGTCGCTGTTTCGACCGTAGATACCTAAGTTTAGGAACTACCCTTTGGGTATGTACTTAAATTAGGAAATGTTATAATGTAACTAGTTTATCTAGAGACATTATCTCTATATCAGTGTTTAATCCATTACGGATAAAACCTTTATATTCTAGAACACTAAAGTGTTTCAATATATAAAGATGATACTGAGATAAATACATTGGATGTAAATAACAGAATTTATATTTTGAATATAAAGAAAAATCTCAAACATATAAAATGACAAATAAATAGCTCAAATTGATTTGATCAATAGAGACTTATTTGTGGCATTGTTGTCTGGGACACAATTAAACAAGACTCGTATATCCACACTTTTTATAGAGTGGGTACTAGGACTGATTTGACTATTCAAATAAGGTCTACGAATCTAGTTTATTAGGTTAAATACCTAAAATACTATTTACTTGGTAATAGTAAAAGGGCCACCGATCTGTTAGCCCTATTCATGGTGAATTAAGTGGGCCCATATCTAGCTAGACTAGATGTGAACATGAATATTTCGTGACCTTAACGGATGTGACATCACGTTGTGGTTATGTGTTTCTTTTGAAGAACACAAATCGGAAACTTTTAGAGTTTCGACACGAAATAGACAAACAGATCGGCTATAGTATTATTCCGCCACGGTAAAACCGTAATGGAAAATACTTAAGCAGTAAGTTTCATACGTACATGAAAGAGTATGGTATTCTTTCAGATGAGGACTCCTCTCGAGACACGTCAGTTAGACGGTGTGTCTGAACTAAAACCGAATTTTGTTGGACATAATAAGGTTTATCACGAGTCGCTCTGAGCTACTATTACCTTCAACAGGATATGTATTAACAGTGCAAAACTTATTTAGAATAAGGTTCCATATAAATCTGTTTGACAGATATCATATAGGATATGAACAGGGAAGAAACGAGGTTTCTCATTCCTGATAATTTGGGTATGCCAGGCATAACGTTTGGATGATACCAAACTAAGGACCCAAATTGGATAAGTGCCAATATAGGTTATCTAAGGGAAACCTTAAGTATAATACTTATAAATCCCACATGAGAACAATATAATTGTTGCTCACCATGTGGTTTTCCTGAGAGGAATACCGATATGCAGTGGTCAGTGGGAGGATAGTGATACTCGATAAAAATCGGAGTAATACTGATCAAGGCACGAAGTCCTTAATGGAACACAAATAGTTCATCTATGATGAATCTATACCATTAATCTTCAAATACACAAGAAACTCGTAGATCGGATAGAGTCAGAAAACAACCTAGGGTATGGGTTTCTGATCTAACCTCATAAAGATGTCAATCTTATGGAGGTGTACCATCCGACTACGTTATAAGGAAGTGATACGAGGTATCGACTCCCTGTTATGGCAAAGTGCCATAAGTCCGAAATGGATTCCATGTATAACAACTGTGTTTGGATACTAGTTGTTGTACCACAAGGCGTTGTGCCTATGGTACATTAAACGTCTTCAAGGAAGACATACATGGAAGGCAACATACCAACGTGCAAACCTAAGGTTTTGACGGAAAGGTATCGTTATCAACATTATGTTAATAACGGTTCAACCTTTTACCTGTTGCCATGGTAAATCCATTTTGAAGATGCTTATAAATAACTATATATTTCATTTATGAAATATGTCAATTATAAATCAAAATCACTTTCCTGAAAAGGAAACCTTTTGGAGGATGTTTACAACATCCTGACGATTTTGTATAACCGACAAACAAGTTTGCGGGTTATTCGATCTATGTTTGGATTGATGCAAGCATAAGGTTCTTGGAACTGACGTTGTTTTGAATTAATCATAATGGTGATATTTGACTCAAAACGAAATAATTCTTGTGTATATAAGGAGGTTAGTGGGAGAGCGCACTGACAGTGAAATTCCCATAAAGTTATTGTTGAAAGCTTGGCTTTCAATAGAAATTCTCCGTAGAATTCTGGGGAGTAACAACCTTTATTAGAGGAATAAAGATCTACTGGGATAGATTTGGAGTTGTTAACACTCTCTGGGAAATTACATTTAAAATGTACTTGTATTGGTGTCTCATACGCTTCAAGCATATGGAGTCACAATCAGGTCAATCCAAGTGACAGTCACTGGATTGAAGTTAAGAACATCTGTTAGTATCTCAGAGAACTAAAGATGCTATCTTAAACTATGGAGAAGGAGAACTTGAAGTGACTGGGATCACTGCTGCAAGTTTCCAAACGATTAAATACTGCGGTACTATAAAGTTTGAATAACGGGACAGTGAGCTGGAAATCTTCCAAGCAAGATAACTGTTGCCGAATAAACAACAAATGCGGATTATTGCTGCAGCTGAGGCAGCAATAGAAGCCATTTGGATCGATAATAAATCTAATTAGATTAGATATAGTTCTGTTAGTAGCTGAGCTAGGCGTCAGCACAGGCTAAGGAATTAAAGGTCTCATCGACGATCCAGATATATACTTCTACATCATCTGATTCGTTCGGATCATACATCGTGGCGATGTGATGATCGTATAAATCACGTCAAACGATAATCGAACAAATCCGCTGACGAAAACCTTTCCTCAGCAATTTGAGCGAACCTTACATAGTTCGGGTGTAGGACACTTGAGTGACTCGCTACGTGCCAAGTGGGAGATTGTTGGACAAAATGACCCATAGCGTCACTATTTGCACAGATCATTGTGTTGTTGTAGCAAATTAACTATGTAACAAGGAAATTGCACTCTCGTCATTTGTGATTAGATCACCTTAGATATATAAATGAAGAGAGGTCCCTATGATTAGTTCCTGGATTGAGATGATATGAGACAGTATCAGTCCGCGAAGGATTAATCATTAAATATCCCTAGCCGTAGTATTATCGAGACTGGACATCGATAATGCGGAATAGGCTAGTATTGCACTTGTGCGCGTTGTGAGGGCACAACGGCATAGTTCTCATATATATAAGTATTGGATACTTGTGCAAGTGCGATAGGAGGTTGTGTTTCACCGATGGTACGGGAAACAGCTTCGCTCTGGATAGACCCTTCAGAATCCCATTGGTATTATGACTAGGTGTCTATGGGAGGCCGAAATCAAGGTAGGTGTGTATAGTCTTAACCTGAGACTTACATCGCTAATACTTACGACAATCGGTAAACTTTGGTTTTGGTGGTGGGGGATCTTAACTGGTTCTGTGTTCACCTCTTCTGGGTTTATCAGGAATCGTAGTGTATTGGATGTGATGTCAAGACGGAAGTGTCACTCCAGTCATAATGGAGATGATGTCACGCAGGATACGGTATTAGTGCTCTTTTAGTGATGCGCATCCAATCGTGATATTATGACCAGGTCATGAATATCCGATTATAGAGACTAGTTACCAGACATCCGATATGTGTTTCGGACGGGGCAGACACTTATCCAGCCCCAGCCCTAGGACGTGATTATCCGATACTGGGCCAATATGCACAATACAATTGTATACTACGCTTGATACAGATCTAGATATTCTTTGATGAATATGTCCGGAGAATTGGGTAGACTTGGTGCTTTGCTAGGAGTCGACCTTGTCTCGTAAATCGGTAGAACGTAGTACTTGGTACGTACGTGATTCGGTTACTCCGACGACCGTATTTACTGCCAGATTATCCGGGGATCTCATGGGTCGCTTCCCGATAATCCACCGATGACGCACAACTCGCACTCTTGAATAATCTGGGATTATAATAGAAGAGAGAGAAAATTAATCTAGGATTAATAACGGAGATATTTTATCCGGGATAAAATGTCGTCTAAAGAGAGAGAACGATTAATTTGGAATTAATCGATGAATTAATATATTCGATATATTAGACGAAATTAGATTTCGACGCGGAATTAAAATCAGATTTTAATTCGGGCAAACGAGTTAATTTAGAATTAATTCGTTAGCGACGTAAATAATAATTTCGCTAGGCGCAATTATTTATTTAAATTCGATTGAATTAACGTCGCGACGTAAGCTCGGTATTTCGGAAATATCGAACCCGAACGCGTGAGTGCACGTGGGCCCACTTTCATTTGGAAACGTGTGGGGCCCACATGACACATGTCATTCTAATGCTTTGCATGTAGATAGTGTACAATGCACTCAATGTCATTGCATGGAGTTGAGTGTTTGACACTCTAAGCCATTGCATGTGTTGTGTCATAAATTTATTATTAATTAATAAATTATGGCATAAATATAAATTGATTTTTGGTAAATCATTTTAATTAACATAACACAACTTCTTCTCTCTCAAAATTCTCTCTTCCTCTCACGCCCAAAACAGATTTTGGGGACTGGTTTTGAACCAAAAAACCGTGAGCATAAGGAAGCAAGGGTTGGGTTTTCATGGTGAAAACCGCAAGTGCTAGCACACTACGAGTCTTGCGAAGGTGGTAGGGAGGTTCCCCCATGAGACGGGATCCATCCGACGAAGATTGGAGCTCCGTTTCTTCACCCAATTTTCTGTTTTGCAGGGCAGTGGACTGCATGCAGTGGGCGTGAAAGGCAGTGCGTTTTTGGGCTTGAATCGTCTCCAAATCGACTCTACCGATCAATGTGAGTATTCCGCTACCTCCGTTGATGTGTTCACACATTTCATGTCTTGTTTGATCTTGGGACCTTATAGAAAACCAACACTTGCTTTGCGAATTTAAGTGCGGCCCACAAGTCACATCAAGCATCAAACTACTAGTCACATCAAGCGTGAAATCACTTGTCACTTTTAGTGATGTGATGTCTAGTCACTTTTGATGTGAATAGTGATGAAGTTGATGGAGGTGGTGGTTGGCATAAATGCTTTGACTTTTTGAAAGCAAATTTTTTATTTGATTTTTAGAAATCAATTACAATTTTTTTAAAGACAAACAACACATCTTTATCTCTCTCATTCTCTCATCTCTCACGCCCAATGGGCTGTTTTTCTTCTTCTGTTTTTCTGTCATTGCCGAGACATGAAGGAGAAGCAAGGAAAGATTTTCCGGAGTGATAGCACACTTTCGAGGTCTTGCAAAGGTGATTGGGAAACCGACTTGTGAACATGGAATCACAACACAAAGCTTGGAGCTTGGTGGATCACCATGGCCGAATTTTGGAGGAGCACAAAAAGTCCACTGCCGTGTGCCACCTTGGAGGAAAGCTTAAAGATTTTTTATGTTCATCTCATCGCTCAACCGATCATTGTAAGTATTCCGCAACTTCTTTGAGTATTCACATATGTTTCTTGCTTGAAAATGATCCTTGGGACTTAATAGAAACCCAACAATCATCCCATAAGTAAATGTTGTCGTAGGGTAGGTCAAGTACTTCATGATAGATCGAGACAATCTCAGTCGATAAATATATGCAGGAATAAATTTTATTCCTATATTAAACAACTACCATTTCATTCGATCAAGGAATTTTATTATCAGTAATTATTCCTTTGTGAGTGTGACCCACCGTTTCGGGATTCTTAGACTTAACGAGTGAAATGCCGCTGTAGGGTCGGTCAGTTCAAAAGATACATCTAGAATATCTATCCTCTTGGAATCCAAACCTGATATAGACCCAAAATGGACACCATCCGTAGGGCGACGAAAGCAAAGCCGTCTCGAGGCGCCTTTTGAATCTCAGGTTTTAGGACTAACAACGGAGATCGCGGGATATACTATCGTATATCCCTCTCCCACTTACTATTTTAAAATTAAGGTTTATATTTATAAAATATCTAATATTTTATTTTAACTAGTGTGAATAAATTTATATCGGCTAAATCATAACTTTTATTTACACTAGTTCACCATTAGTGACCTAACCAATTTTAACTCTTAAAATTTATATAACTAATTATCCATTAGTCTCTACTAATTGTATTACTCATTTAAACAAATTTAATTAGAGTGATATTAGTGACCTATTATATTTTAACTCTTAAAATATTAGAACACTAATAGGTATAAAATTTTAGAATCCTAAAATTTAATTAATCTTAGTGCGTTATAAAATCCAATGGTACATGGAATTGTATCCTGAGTGCGTACCATATTACTGTCCATTCGGATTCAGTTATGGAATTTATGTCCGGGTTTCCATCATATATACCGATGGAATTTATTTTGCACTTATTAAGCCCAATATATTAGAATTCAAATTTTAAATCATAAAACTAATTAATTAAATTAATTATTTTTCTATGCATATCATAATCTAATTTAAACATTTTAAATCACAGAAAATCATATTTCATGTCTTATGGCATGTAAAATGCAAGAGTATGCACCATAAGCTATATGACATGTTATTGAAATAATTCGAATTAAACAAACATATAACATAAAAATATTTTACATTGACCGGGCTCTTATTTTTCCTATACTAATCTAATTAGTACAAAAATACCCAAGGCATCCCTTGGTCTTCAAAAAACGCTCCAAGGTGGTGTTTGCTTCTTTTGCGACTTCGGTGCTCCAAATGATAAGAATTGGAATTTTAAATTGGAAAATAAAAATTACATCAATTGTAAACATTAGCCTTATGGCCTTACATCCTAAAATCAAAACCAACTAAAAAATTAGAGCCGGAAAAATTTATGATCAATGCAAAATCCATTCATCACATTAAAAATAATAATCATTCATCATATGAATATTATATTGTGCCTACTCATCTAAACATACATATCAATATTTATAACTCATATAAACATATTAAAAACAGTAACTTTAAATGAAAAGAGAAGGGTTAAGAACTCTTTTCAACCTTACTCTCGATGCCAATGGTAGGAAACACTTTCCTCGCGCAGCAAAAACGGTTTAGGCACACGGATCGGACTTGAAAATTTTTTTGCCCTTCTCCTTTAATTACCTAATGGAACCAGCAGTACCACTAAAGTTTTTTTTTATTGTTTTAAGCAAAATTTCAGCCCCGAAACAGCCCCCGAACAGCCCTTGACAAGCAGCACAAAATCGGACAGTTTTAGCACCAGAAATGCGCCCAGCACACTCTCGAACAGCCCCTGAAATTGCGTGGACAATGGCTGTGTTTTGGTTCTAATTTTTCACTTGAAAACAATCTCAACACAACCCCAAGGCACCACTATATGTTCCCAAAAAATCTGGATTAAAACGAAACCAAACCGGGTTCCGTTTCACCAAGAAATGGGGCGGCAGTGAGCAATATGTAGCCTCACTGCCGTGAATAAGAAAATAAGATGAAGATGAAGAAAAGTTCGACACCACAAGTCTTCTGAGCTATGTCTCGTTACCAATGGAAACTTGTGTGGGCAAGACTCACAAAATAATCCCTAAACGATTTAGAGATTTACACACACTTGATATTTCTTTTTAATTTCCTCTTTTTCTTTCTTTTAGTTTGTCTCAAATTTTGAGAGAGAATGAAAAGGAAGAAGATGGAGGCTAGGGTTAGAATGAAAGGCTTAGGCAAAAAGAAAAATTAATCTTCTTTTTATACCTAGGGTTATTTGTTTCCAAAACAAAGCAAACCCTACATATTCCCCCAAGCAAGTTTCTGCCACACATGTAAAAGAATAATAAATTTTGTAACATTAATATTTAATTTCCGTAATGGAAAATATGTTACAAAATAAAAAAGGTTAAATTCCATTTAAACATATGTAACTTCCAAATTAAATCTAACGGTTTCCAAAACCCAAAAATTTGGAAATTACTAACTTAACCTTCCATTTAATTATATCTTGTATATTTATAAAACATGTGTTTAAATATCTTATATTTAATAAAACCTTATATTACCTTTTAATATAAAGTTTCAAGGGTGACAAAAAATATTATCAATCATATTAATAATATTTATACCTTTGTGAGTATATAATTGGACTTTCCAATTATACTAAATCCGCTATAGTAGATCGAGCTAGCAGGGGGACCAAATGGACCTACGATTCCGAGTTCCAATAATCTCGAAATATTAATTAAGCTCTTAATTAAATATTCTGAATTATTAACTCCGGGTTATTCCACTAAAAATCTGAAGTTGCACTCTCATTGCCGCATATGATATATTAAGCCGAACCAAGTCGGTGTCCATCAATATAGTCATTACATATAGATTAACCTTTCACGAGTATCTCGTAATTAGAGTCGGGTCATAATATCCGTTATACCCCTCTAATTATTTTTACCTTAAGTACCATTGATTCTCTAATGAACGATTTATTTATAACGATTTGAATTTTAATCTTTCTATTCGTAATAGAAAGACTTGAGCGCTCTAACCGTTCAAGTACCGAATCAACCCTTAAGAAAAATACTCTTCTACTTCTCGCAAGAAGGAGTGAACTCCATGTCAACGTAAAATGTTGCCAGCTACACAACAGACCATGCCCCAAAAGTACGTAGCTATTGGTAGGGACTGCTACACCAACCTCGCCTTTGTAAATCAAAGGACATAGCCTGCCATGCAGGAGTTCGTAGTACACTCAGGATTAAGATCAATCAATATATGACCATCTAGTAGATTTAAATGACTTTCTTTGTTTAACGGATGTTATAAGAATGTCATTTCCATCTGGGTCCAGTCCTATATGATCACATCATACAAGGTGCCTCCATTCTCATGTCTCTACATGGACGATCCCGAATCAAGGTCGCCATACAAATATAGAATGTACCGCAGCTATAGATAAACCACAAACAAAGTACCTGCTTTGTTCGCTTTCTATGGACTATTTAAGATTACTAACTTCAGACTTAAATCCTCTTGTGTATGACACTCATACACTAAGTCTGAAGGCACATAAGTAATCTAGGGTATTTCAAGATAATTTATAATATGCGATATTAAACAAACACTTTGATAAATGAATAATACATCATTTTATTTCAAAACACTTAAAACCGTTTACAATTTATGTAGCTCTAGGGCATACATCCCAAAACCATCTCAAAGAAAAATGTTCCATTTTTATAGTGTCTAGGGAGGGTCAGAGAATGGAATGGGTGACAAAATCCTCTCCATGTCTTCTGTGATTGTCAATCTGAAACGTCAGCTACAGCTCGATATATATCTTGCCGAATGTATATGTTTAAATCTATGATACGTCGGATGTATATTTTGAAATACAAGGCCAGTTAGACATTAATCAATCTGTGATTCCAATTTTTTGAATTTTACACGTGCGCTGACAGTTTTAATGCATGTCTAGCAGGCTATTAAATTTGAATTTTATATCTGGCCGAACATAATCAGATCTTGTGGTTCAGTAGCTTACAATATACTCATGAAATGACAAGTGTGTTTTGTCCGACATGAGTTAGATTTTTCAGGGTACATCTGGCCAGATTTGATGTTCTAAGAGAAGGCTGGTCGGACATAAGGGATGTCATGTTGTGGCTTCAACTATTTTTCTGAAATCTCTGTAGTTCTTTTCCCTTTCTGGCATTCATCATTTTAATTTTCCCAACCTTCAGAGGGTACCCCAATAAGAGACACATCATCAAGCTATGCATAAAAATATAATGTCTATAGTCCCCATACTTTGGTAAGCTTGTGTAGTGTGTGATAATGGAAAGTCAATCAAAGTCATGCATGTATTTTTGCTTACGTAGTTCATTGGCATCACTGGACTTGCCTGGCTGTATTGTAGTTTGATTAGCAATGGATGGACTCTTAGGTCCCTCGATGCTTCGACCCATAAGGTGCTTGGACCCATGGTTGAAATTTTGATGGACTCTCGAGTCCTCCGATGCTTCGAACTGATGAGATACTTCGACCACTATTATGATAACTGATTGACCCTCAGGTCCTCATATGCTTCAATCGGCCGGGGTGCTTCGACCATTTGTTAGTGTCCTAGACATGCCAAGGATCTCTAAACCATGATTTGTGTGTGAATATATCAAGATAAGTTGCGGAATATACTTACATTGATCGGTTGAAGTTCAAAACTTTCTTTGTTGGATGTAGAAGCTCCAAGCCTTATTTTGAGTTCCAAACTCTTGGGTGAGTTTCCCTATCACCTTTATTTGACTCCCAAAGTGCTAGCTTTGTCCAAAAATTGAAACAAAATTTTCCTCCAAGGAAGAAGAGGGTTCGACAATGGTAGGTGAAGAGAAAGAGAAAGTTTTGTGTTGTGTTGTATTTTGGTTTCCAAAACCAAGTTAAAGTAATTGTTTTCCAAAAACAGGTTGGTAAAAAGTAAATGGTTTCATTTAATTTAAATCCCAACTACCTCCATCAAATATCAAACATTTGATATAAGTAAAGTGGGTCCCACCACTTTAAATTCCAAATTTAGTTGGCTCTTACAACACACTTTGGGCTCGGGTTCGTTTAATCCGATTAAATGAATTTTCGTCCCGATGTAATTAAATCCAATTTAATTAAATAATAATGCCTAGCAAAATTATTACGAAAGTCGCTTACGAATTAATTCCAAACTAATTCGTTCGCTTGAATTAAAATCCAATTTTAATTCTGCATTGAAATCCAGTTTCAATTAATATATCCTATATATTATTTTAGCTCAAATAAATAAATTAAATAGAAAAATCCAATTTAACTATTAAATTTACTTTGCCGATTAATTCCAAATTAATCGCGTTCTCTCTTCTAGATGAATTAATCTCATATTAATTCTTACCGCAATTAATCCTAGATTAATTTTCTCTTTCATAATCAATTCCAGATTAATTATTGCCGTAATACGAAAGTCGCTTACGAATTATTTCCAAACTAATTTGTTCGCTTGAATTAAAATCCAATTTTAATTCCGCATTGAAATCCAGTTTCAATTAATATATCCTATATATTATTTTAGCTCAGATAAATAAATTAAATAGTAAAATCAAATTTAACTATTAAATTTACTTTGCCGATTAATTCCAAATTAATCGCGTTCTCTCTTCTAGAGGAATTAATCTCATATTAATTCTTACCTCAATTAATCCCAGATTAATTTTCTCTCTCATAATTAATCCCAGATTAATTCTGTTCGAGTCAAATGTCATCGGTGAATCTTTGGGAAGCGACCCAAGATATCCCTGGATATGTTGGCAGTAAATATGGTCATCGGACTATCCAAACACGTGCGTACCCTGTACCACGTTCTTACCGATTTACAAGACATGGTTGGCTTCTAGCAAAACACCTTGCCTACCCAATTCTCCAGAAATATTCAATGAGGAATATATAATATGTATCAGACATAGTATACAATGTATTGCGTAATACGATCCAGTATCGGATGTCACATGCTAGTCCTAGGGCTGGAATTGTGTCTACCCTATACGAAGCATATATCGGACCATCAGCAACTAGTCTCTATAATCGGATAATCATGACCTATTCCTACTATCCCGATAGCTGCAGCATTTAACAGTAGTAGTTCTGTATCCTGTGTTATCATCATCTCCATATGACTAAAGTTATACTTCCATCTTGACATCACACCTAATACACTACGATTCTCAGTATACCCATAAGAGGCATACACAGAACCTGTTAATTCTCCGGACGACCAAAACCAAAGTATATTGATTGTCGCCTGTATTAGAGATGCAAGTCTTAGGTTAATACCACATACACCTACCCTGATTCGGATTCCCATAGACATATAGTCATACTACCAATGGGATTCCGAGGGGTCTATCCATATCGAAGCTGTTCCCGGTCCAACGGCTAACAGAACCTCCTATCACACTTGCATAAGTATCCAATATTTAAATATATGAGAACTATGTCGTTAAGCTTCCATAACACGCACAAGTGTAATACTAGGGAATGTCCAGTCTCGATAATACTACGACTAGGGATATTTAATGATTACACCTTTCGTGGATTAATACCGTCTCATATCTTATTAATCTGGTACTAATCATATGGAATTTTATCATTTATATATCCAAGTAATCCAATTACAAATGATAAAAGAGCAATTTCCTTTGTCACATAGTTAACTTGTACAAAAATACCATGTCTTTTACAAATAGTGATGTTATGGGTCATAATTGTCCAACAATCTCCCACTTGGCCTATAGCTAATCACTCAAGTGTATAACACCTGAACTATGTACGGGTCACTTAAACTTTTGCTGAGATATATCTTTCGTCAGCAGATCTAGAAGTTTATCATCTGAAACAATTTTCCGATCTTGACATCGCCACGATGTGTGATCTCACGAATCAGATGAAACCGTCGAAGTACATACTTGGATCATTGATGAGACCGTGATTCCTTAGCCTGCGCCATAGCCCAACTCAGCTGCTAACAGAACCACTCCTAATCCAATTAGGTATTTTATAGATCTAAAATGCTTCTTTTGCTGCCCAGCCACACCAATGTATTCTGCTTTTTTTGTTGAATCGGCAACAATATCTTGCATGGAAGATCTCCAGCTCAATGTTCCGTTGTTCAAACAAAATATGTACCCTTATTGTGACTTATAGTCGTCGTTATCGGTTTGGAAAGTTGCATCGGTGATCATAGTCACCTCAAGTTCTCCATCTCTATAAATTAAGAAAGCATCATTAGTTCATTTATGATACTAAAGGATGTTCTTAACATCAATCCAATGACCATCACCTGGATCGGCCTGAAAGTGACTGCAGATGCTTAAAGTATATGAGACACCAGTTCGCGTACATGTTTGTCAATGTACGAGTTCTCGGAGAGTGCCAACAACTTTTAGATCTATCCTAATAGATCCTTATTCCTAGAATAAAGGTGGCATCTCCCAAGAATTTCATGGATAATTTTAATGAAAACGAAGCTTTCACCGATTTCAGTATGGGAATGTCATTGCTAAAAAGCAATACATCATCAATGTATAGGACAATCAATGTCAGTGCGCTCCCATTAACCTTCTTATATACACAAGAATCATCTTCGTTTTGAATGAAACCACATTGTAGTATGATCTCATCAAAACGTTGGTTCCAAGAATGCAATGATTGCTTCAAATCCATAAATGGATTGATTTAACTTCCAAACCTTGTTTGCATGTTTTGGCACGACAAAATTGTTAGGCTGTTGTGTGGGACACAGGAACTGGGCGACGCATGTTGTTCCAGGCTCGCGGCCTAGTACGGAGGAGCCCGCGGGGGACTAAACCGGAGAGTAATGGAGTCGCCACCCGGTGTGAACCGGGAAAATGAGATTTGAGGCCGCAATCACCCCTCGCAAGGGAAGACCTCAAACCGTTGGGTTCGGAATGGTCCCTTACTTATGTCACTTGTAATGAAAGGATTTATGTAATAATTTAATCAAGTTTAAGTAACACTTATTTCCAAGAGTATTATGCTTCTAAATTCACATGCATACATCAACAAGTTCATCACAACATGCAACATCACATGGCAATCTCATGAACATTTCTCAATCATATGATAGGGAAAACTAAGAACAACATAATCATGCTTGAGTACTATCTCATAAATATATTAGCCAAATAACATGCTAACAACCTAATCATGCTTGAATATCATCCCAAGAACACATCGAATGGATGAATGCAGGAATACAAATAATATGATTGGCTACATAATGCAAGGGAGATCACCCAAAAGGAAGTCGTGCATGAAATATGATGAGACAGACTTAGTTCAGTGTGTGCGCGTTCGCGTAGCGTTCGAAAGGTAAACAGAAGGTTCGCGTTCGTGTAGCGTTTGATAACGCGTTCGAACGGATCCAGACCTGATGAACAAATGCATGCGCATTCGAGTAGCGTTTGTAAAACGCGTTCGAATGGGAAACAGAAGGTTCACGTTCGTATAGCGTTCGAAAACACGTTCGAACGAGAACAGATCTGATGCACAAAATGTGACGCAATACATGCATAAAAAAAGCAAATAGCGAAATACGAAGCGCGGCGAAGCATCGTGGCGAAGGATTTTAACCCCTCCAATTAGATGACCTTTCATCGCACTTACTAAGCCCATGCGCTTATCTCAATGCATATAAAAATAAAGACAATGACCTTAGACTTCATATACCCGATTGAACACATTGTACATTCAACCGGATATACGTTAATCGGCGCGGCAAAGCATCATGGTAAAGGATTTTAACCTCTTCAATTAGAGGACCTTTCATCACACTTGCTAAGCCCATGCGCTCAATCACATCATGCATAAAAAAATAAAGACGATCATATCAAACTTGGTATGCCCGATTGAACATATCTTACATTCAACCGAACACACATCAACCGGCGCGGCAAAGCATTATGGTAAAGGATTTTAACCCCTCCAAATAGGGGACCTTTAATCCGACTTACTAAGCCCATGCGATCGATTGTATCATGCATACAAAAACAAAGACAATCATATCAAACTTAGTATGCCCGATTGAACATATCTTACATCCAATCGAACACACATCAACCGGCGCGGCAAAGTATCGTGGTAAATGATTTTAACCCCTCCAAATAGGGGACCTTTAATCCGACTTACTAAGCCCATGCGCTCGATCGCATCATAACATAAATAAATAACATGCGGAAATTAAAAGACGGAATAATAAAGTGTGAATAATCAAAATAACATAAAGCAAAATATGCGCCGTTTACTCAAGTGGTACGTGGAGTTGTATCCCAAGTACAGACCGCACTACCGTCCATTCGGAATCGGCTACGGAATTTACGTCTGGGTTTCCATCCTATATACCACGAGAGACGACGTATTTTCCATTTTAATCAATGGCCACAACACACATCACATGCAAACAATATTCAATAAATAATTAAAACACAATTAACAGAATCAATAAAAATCAAATAAAAAAGCAAGTGTGAAAGGTACCCTCAAGTCTAACATTTTAAGTCGTCTTCCGGACTCACGTTTACAACCGTCGGAAGGGCTATCACTCCACAACATTTCCGGTTCACTTGTTTAACGTCTTAACTCGCCGTTTCACCGTTTTGGTCGCCGTTTTAACTCCGTTTTGCTGCTATTTCCTTGCAGTTTTCTGGTCACTGTTCAGGTGTGTTTGTTCACTGTTTGGGGACTGTTTTATGCGTTTTGGAGGGTAAAGGGCTGCTGTTTTGGAAGGGTTTTGGGAGCAATTTCTGGAGCAGTTTTCGTTGCTGTTTGGGGTTTATTATTTGCTCTCGGCTGGTCAGTTTGTAGGGTTGATGCGTGGCTTTGAGGGCTGTGTGGCGTGGAGTGGCAGATAGGGTTGATGAAATTATGGGCAGTGGCGTGGAGTCTTGGCTGATGAGTGGGGTCAAATGCGTGGCTTTGAGGGCTGTGTGGCGTGGAGTTGTTTGGTCAGTACATTTGGGGGCTGATAGAGTTAGGGGCAGTGGCGTTAATGGTATTATGGCGTTGAATGAAGGGGTAAAGGGCGTGATGGTGGCAGGCGGATTGAGTGAAGGGATCTAAGGCGTTAAGGGCTGGTGTTGATGGTTGATTGAAGGTGCTATTGATGTGTGTGTGGCTTACGTTTTGTGAGGGGCAGGGGTTGTTGGCGGTGCCTGTGATTGCTTTGAAGGAGGGGGTTCCTTGAACTGGGCGTGAAGGTTTGGGAGGTGTGAGTGATCTGCCTTGTGTTAAACGTGGGGGGGGGCAAATTTGGCTTGGATTGAAGCTCGTTACGTGAGGGCTAGTCAAGGCTGATGAAAGTTTGCTGAGGTTATTTTTTTTGTGGCGTTAGTGGGGTGGGGCAGTTGAAGGTTTGTTATTGTTAATGTGTTGAGTTGGTGCCGAATGGGAGAGAGACGGGAGGTGTCCTTTGTGATTAGGGTTTATTTTTTGTTTGTGCCGTGGGGACTGGCCGTGAGAGAGTGGAGTGTTTAGGGTTTCTTATTTCTTTTTGTTCTGCTGCCGTGAAGGTGGTGTCCTCTTAGGGTTGCAATTTGTGTTGTTTATATATTAGTCAAATAGGGTTTTCCTTGTCTCACAAGGAAGGGATCTTGGTTTCGAATTTAGGCTTTTCAAGAATGGTATACACAAGATTGAGGGGGGGACAAAATATTTTAAATTAGGAAGGTACAAGATTAGATTTGTGTTGATTAGGAAGTCAAATATTTTAGATTGGTAAATATATTATTTAGTTAGGAATGATTATATTTGATTAGTTTATATTAGGCATATACTTATTTTATGTTTGGTAAATATTTTATTTATTTATTTAATTTAATTAATATTTTATTTAGTTAATGTTTTAATTTAATTAATAATTATTTAATTTGGGTGTGTATTAGGGGCTATGGGCGTGTAGGCTTTGGTTAGGTGGGTGGGCTTGGCTAGGTGTTTTGATGTATTTTAATTTGGAAGTGAATTATTTAATTTAAATTTAAATTTAATTTGTTTTATTTAATTTGAATTGGAATTAATTTAATTGGATTTAATTTGTGAATTTAATTTGATTAAGATTTAATTTAATTACGTTTTAATTTAATTCAATTGTATTTTAGTTTAGTTTTAATTCAATTGTATTTTAACTTTAATTTAATTTCAATTGGTTTTAATTAAAATTTGTGACATGTGTTTTAAATGTTTTAATTATTTTTTAATTTGTGACATGTGTTTTAACACGGAGGTCCAACAAGCGAACCCGAAGCTAATCCAGGGAATAAAAACTAACAAAATGTTGATTCCCTTCCGACGATCGTTTCCCGCAACTTCCTCGACTAAAAAAGTAGTGCCTCCAACTGAGACTCATCATCGGGTTTCACATGCAAAAATGCAATGTCTACATGTTGCATATAAACATCCTCCAAAATATTTCTGTTAAGGAAAAAGGTTTTGAAGTCCATCTGCCATATTTCATAATCGAAATATACATTATTAGTAAGCATTATCCGAATGGATTTAATCATGGCAACGGGTAAAAAGTTTCATCGTAATCGACACCATATTGATGACGATACCCTTTAGATATAAGCCTAGCTTTGTACATTTGTATGTTTCCATCCATGTCTGTCTTCACCTTGAAGACCTATTTGCTACCAATAGGCACAATGCCTTCTGGTACATCAACCATTGTCCAAAGTTGGTTGGTATACATGGAATCCATTTCAGACTTCATGGCATATTGCCATAAAGCGGATTTGATACCTTGTATCTTTTCCTAATACGTAGCCGGTTTATATTCTTCAATAAGATTAATATCTAAATGAGGTGAGATCAGAAACCCATCCCTTTAAGGCTGTTTTCTGACTCTCACCAACCTACGCGGTTCTTGTGTATTAGAGGATTGTGGAACAGTCTCATCCCTGATGAACTGTTCGTATTCCATGAGGGGATCGGTATCAGGAACAGTATCACTCTGATTTTCATCGATTTCTACTTTCTTCCCACTTACCACTGCATTTAGGAATTCCTCTAAGGAAAACTACATCGAGAGCAACAAATATTTTGGTCTCTTATGGGTTGTAGAAGTAATATCCTTTGGTTTCCCTAGGATAACCTACAAATAGGCACTTATCCGATTTGGGTTCTAGTTTGGTACCATCCAAACATTTAATGTATGCCCAGCATCCTCAAATCTTCAGGATTGAGAAACCCGATTTCTTTCATGTCCATATTTCATATGGAGTCTGTCCAACAGAGTTTGACCGAACCTTATTCAAACAAAATAAGTATTGCAATGTTCAATGCGTATCCCTATAAGGAAATTGGCAGCTCAGTGCGACTCATAATTAACCTTACCATGTCCAACAAAGTTCGGTTTCTCCGTTCGGACACACCGTTCAATTTAGGTGTTCCGGAAGGAGTTCACTGTGAAAGAATACCATACTCTTTCATGTAATCGAGAAACTCATTGCTCAAGTATTTTCCACCACGGTCCAACCGTGATGTTTTAATACTTTTTCCGGTCTGTTTTCTACTTTGTGTCGAAACTATTTGAATTTATCAAAAGTTTCCGACTTGTGTTTCAAAAGATACACATAGCCATAACGCGATGCAACATCCGTAAAGGCTACGAAGTATTCATATCCACCTCTAGCCTGGCTAGACATGGGCCCACATACGTCACTATGAACGAGGGCTAACAGCTCAGTGGCACGTACACCTTTACCGTTAAAAGGCGTTTTAGGCATTTTGCCTAATGAACAGGATTCGTAGACATCATATGAATTAGGATAAAATCCGTCTAAGTATCCATTCTTCGAAAGTGTGGATATACGAGTCTTGTCAATGTGTCCCAGACGACAATGCCACAGATAAATTTCATCTATTTTACTCAATTTGAGCCTTTTGTTTGTCATATTATATGTTAGAGATTCATTTATATTCAAAATATAAAGACCATCATTAACATCTGCTGTACATATCAAAATGTCATCTTTCTTTATATACAAAACACCCAGTGTTTCTGAATACAAAGTTATACCTGCATCGGGTTAAACTAGATACAGAGATGATGTTTCTAGTCAAACTAGGTACAAAATAATAGTCACCTAATGTAATTACATGCCCCAAGGGCAGATACAAAACATAGGTCCTAACGGCCAAAACAGTGACTCTCGTCCCATTTTCGACTCGTAGGTCGATCTCATCTGAAGCCATTATCCTGCTAATTAGCAGATCATGCACACCAGTACATATGTGAGTACCACATCCATAATCAAAAATCCAATTTTTAAAACCAGTAGTGGACATGTTTATAACAAACATACCTGAAGCCGGAGCCTTGCCCACCTTCACTTCCTTCATGTATGCCTTGTGCTCACGGTAGTCACGCTTCCAGTGATCCCGTTTGCCACAATGTAGCCAGACATCTTGGGATATGTCATTAGTCTTCCCAGAAAACTGTGATGATTTAGCCTTGCCATTTTTCTTCCTTTTCTTCACACCCCCAGAAGCCTTCGGCCAAGCCTTGGCCTTCAGGGATGTCAAAGTAAGGTGCGCCTCGTGCTTCTTGCCCTTCAGAAGATCTAGCTCTACTTCTTTCATCATCGCTATTAACTCTCCAAGAGTTTTCTCTTGGTTCATCATATTATAGTTCATGATGAACCCGCCCTAGCAATCAGGCAAAGACTGTTAGATCAAATCTATGGAAGTCTCGGCCTCGAAGGTTATGCCCAGCTGACCTAGCTGTTCGATGTCAGTAATCATCTACTACACATAGTGCTCGACAGATGTACCCTCTGACATCGCGAGTGAAAGAGCTTCCTTTTACAATTCGTACTTCTGAGATCTAAGGTTAGATTTGTGAAGGTCCATCAATTTCAACATCAAACTATAAGGATCCAATCCTTTGTTCTGACAACGAAATTGAGGAGTCATTGCAGCAAGCATGACAGATTGAGCACTAAATTTATCATCACGATGAGTCTTCCAAAGCTCATGCTCTACTATTTGCTCAACTCCAGGCTCAAGCCCGAGAGGTTTCTCTATAACATAGAGTAACTTCTCGGCTCCCAGGACTATCCTGAGATTCATCTCCCAATCTGGAAAATTGGAGCCATTAAAGATATTATCGCCCATGACGATGTCCCTAACGCTAATCTTTCCAGCCATCTCGATTGCAATAGTCCAACTATCCAATCAATGATTTCGGGTACACTCAAAATGTAATGGTTACTATAGTCTAACTATATAACCAACTACAAGTGGAGTGGTGTGAAAATAGTCCAACTGATCAATGAAAGTACTAAAAGATACAAGTCCAACTAATATATATTTATAACAACGATAAATAAAATAAAAGAGCGCATGTAAGCAAGTATTAAATGAAATTGCAAATTAATACTGGCCTCCCACTATTTTTCGGCGAGCCTCTAACCCTCTGTGGAGTACTCGGGAAACCCAATTTACTAGTGGGCTAGGATCACGTTATATAACACACAACCTTGACTTTGCCCAAAAGCTGTATGAAACTTAACTAGGTAGATCTCTAAGATCAATTGGATCCCATCCAATTCCTAGATCCGGTAGTTGAACCTCCAAGTCCAAGATATATATCCAATATATATTTCCTAACCTTTTTCTCTGAATCAACTAAGCCTTGGCTTTGGCTCAACAAGCTTAATGATTCCAGTTAAGCTTGACCCATTGACAGTGGGAAAGCTTCGTAATCCACGTCGATGTACAGAAGTGACCTTGACTTTGGCCAACAAGTCACAACTGCCCAAGACATGTGATATATAACAAAGCTTACGTGGTTCAAACACATCCGCGATGGACAATGATCTCGACTTTGGCCAACAAACCAATGCCAATCTTGGATCTTGAGAAAGAACTACTCAATGGAAGGAAAGCGATTAATATTAAAGTGAGGGTTTTTCGCGTAAATTGGAAACCAATTTATTATCTTTGATCAGGTCTCATCATACACCTTAAACATGCATTCTAAAAGCATAATAAGGCGCGAAAAATTAATAATGATATGCAGATGGATATATAATACAATTTGTTCCTAGAATAAATCACTCTATTTCCTCTCTCCCGCTAGCACTTTACATACTTCTACCCAATTACATAATACATAAAGAAATCTCATTTTCATTGAGGGGAATTGGTGAGAAGAGCAATACAAAGAGATAAGGAAGTGAAAGGCTGGACACGCAGGTCTAATTTAATAAATAAGTACCGTACTTACAATAATTTCCAAAATTTCCCCCACCCATCTAATATCCATCCGATATACATTATTCATATAAATACATCCAAGTATTAACTCAAAGCATTATATCAATCAATCTAATCTAATCAAATTAATTAATCTTTAATTAATGACCATCCAATGTTCATACAATGATTTGATTTGCGCGAGTCCAACTCGTTTAAGAATAAATACTTAAAGTATATATTCTTGAATTATATCGAACTACAATTTTAAATCCAATTCAAATTGTATCCAATACTAATTCATGTTTAATTCCAAATTAAACAATTACACTTATTTTAGTGCCTTAAAGACTTGGATTCCAAATCCAATCCAATTGGGTTTCAAAGGCCCAATTAGCATCCAATGTCAATTCAATTAATGTCCAATGGGCTTTCAATTAATTCTTTAGGCATGGGCTTGGGCCATTATAGATCCAACCCAAAATGCCAAGGCCCATGTTAGGACTCACTTTATGCCACAAAATCAATTTAGGCCCATTAGGCCCAATTAAATTTTAAAGGCCCAATAGTCATATTTGGAATTTATGGAAATGGTTTTAGGCCCAATTGGATCCAACCCAATTGTCCAAAACTATACTTGGCACAACCAAGCCTATTAGCCCAATTACAACAAATTAAATTAACATAATATTCCAAAAAACACATTAATTCAATTTAAAGTGTAATTAACACAATTAATCAATTAATCTAATGTTTCCAAAACACTAATTAATCCAATTAATCATGCTTAATTTCAAATTCATGTCCAACACAAAATTGAAGCAAAATCAATTCTACAACAACATGTTCAACTCACGGCAATAGCAAGAAATAACACTCAATTTGATTTCAATCCAATTAAATCAACATACAAGATTTATTTCATGCTTTAAACTCATCCAATAGTCTAATTTCAATAAAATCAACATGAGATCCTCTAGGGTTACATTCGGCCATGGTAGTGAATTTGGGGAAAATTAATCTAATTAATTTTTCACAAATCCAACAATGTACAAATACAATTCATCATCATCTAAACACAACCAATTTAGAAATTTATAAGCTCCAACTACAAAATCCCCAAATAAAGTTTAGAACCCTATATTTTAAATCATGCTTAGATATAGCTCTCGATACCATTGTTAGTGTCCTAGATATGTCAAGGATCTCTAAATCATGATTTGTGTGTGAATATATCAAGATAAGTTACGGAATATACTTACATTCATCGGTTGAAGTTCAAAACTTTCTTTGTTGGATGTAGAAGCCCCAAGCGTTCTTTTGAGTTCCAAACTCTTGGGTGATTTTCCCTATCACCTCTCTCTGACTCCCAAAGTGCTAGCTTTGTCCAAAAATTGAAACAAAATTTTCCTCCAATGAAGAAGAGTGTTCGGCAATGGTAGGAGAAGAGAAAGAGAGAGTTTTGTGTTGTGTTCTATTTTGGTTTTCAAAACCAAGTTAAAGTAATTCTTTTCCAAAAATAAGGTTGGTAAAAAGTAAATGGTTTCATTTAATTTAAATCCCAACTACCTCCATCAAATGTCAAACATTTGATATAAGTAAAGTGGGTCCCACCACTTTAAATTCCAAATTTAGTTGGCTCTTACAACACACTTTGGGCTAGAGTTCGTTTAATCCGATTAAATGAATTTTCATCGCGACGTAATTAAATCCAATTTAATTAAATAATAATGCCTAGCAAAATTATTATGAAGTCGCTTACGTATTAATTCCAAACTAATTCGTTCGCTAGAATTAAAATCCAATTTTAATCCGCATTGAAATCCAGTTTCAATTAATATATCATATATATTATTTTAGCTCAAATAAATAAATTAAATAGAAAAATCCAATTTAACTATTAAATTTACTTTGCCGATTAATTCCAAATTAATCGCATTCTCTCTTCTAGATGAATTAATCCCAGATTAATTCTTACCGCAATTAATCCCATATTAAATTTCTCTTTCATAATTAATCCCAAATTAATTATTGCCGTAATTAATCCCAGATTAATTTTCTCTCTCATAATTAATCCCAGATTAATTTTGTTCGAGTCAAATGTCATCAGTGAATCATTGTGAAGCGACCTAAGAGATCCATGGATATGTTGGCCGTAAATACGGTCATCGGACTATCCGAACACGTGCTTACCCTATACCACATTCTTAACGATTTACAAGACATGGTTGGATTTTAGCAAAGCACCGTGCCTACCCAATTCTCCAGAAATATTCAACGAGGAATATATAATTTGTATCAGGTGTAGTATACAATGTATTGCGTAATATGATCCGGCATCGGATGTCACATGCTAGGCCTAGGGCTGGAATTGTGTCTGCCCCGTACGAAGTATATATCGGATCATCAGCAACTAGTCTCTGTAATCGGATAATCATGACCTAGTCATATTATCCCGATAACTTTAGCATTTAAGAGTACTAGTTCTGTATCATGTGTGATCTGTTAGTGTCCTAGACATGCCCAAGGTCTCTAAGTCATGATATGTGTGTGAATAAATCAAAGACAAGTTGCAGAAATAACTTACTTTGATCTGTTGAGATTTCAAAAAATTCAAGAGATGTAAATGAAGCTCCAAGCTTTCTATGTTGTTTCCAACTCAATGGTGAGTTTCCCTATCACCTTAGTTGACTCCTTTTGTGCTCGCAATGTTTGATTTTGAAGCAAAATCAATGGAAAGGAAGTATGAAGTTCACGACAATTGGGAGAGAAGAGAGAGCTTTTGTGTTTTCTTTGTACTTGTTTCCAAAACCTTATGCCAAAGTCAACTCACAAAAGTTGTGTATATCTTTTAAAAAGTAAAAACAAAGTGTGTTGGTTTTGGTTTGAGTGTTCCATAAGCAATCCAAGCTTTACTCAACCAATAACAACTTCCATCAAATGTCAAACATGTTGATGTAAGTCAAGTGGGTCCCACCACTTTTAAATTCCAAATTTAAGTCGAATAACTCAACACGCAACTTCGTTCAGGCTCGGGTTCGTTTAATCCGATTAAATGAATTTTCCGTCGCGACGTAATTAAATCTAATTTAAATAAATAATAATGCCTCGCAAAATTATTACGAAAGTCACTTGCGAATTAATTTTAAATTAATTCCTTCACATGAATTAAAATCCAATTTTCATTCCGCATTGAAATTCAATTTCAATTACATCCAATATTTATTATTTAATCGATTAATTCTAAAATAATCATGTTCTCTCTTCTATTAGAATTTTATCACAGATAAATTCTTGTCGTAATTAATCCTAGATTATTTTTATCTCCCTTAATTAATCCCAGATTAATTTTGTTCGAGTCAAATGTCATCGGTGAATCTTTGGAAAGTGACCCATGAAATCCTAGGATATGTTGGCAGTAAATCCGGTCGTCAGACTATCCGAACACATACGTACCCCGTACCACATTCTTACCGATTTACAAGACATGGTTGGCTTCTAACAAAGCACCGTGCCTACCCAAATCTCCAGAAATATTCAACGAAGAATATATAATCTATATCAGGCGTAGTATACTAAGTGTTGCATATTACGATCCAGTATCGGATGTCACAAGCTAGGCTTGGGGCTGGAATTGTGTCTACCTCGTACGAAGCATATATCAGATCACTAGCAACTAGTCTCTTTAATCGGATAATCATGACCTTGTCATATTATCCCGATAGCTGCAGCATATGAGAGTACTAGTTCTGTATCCCTGTGTGATCATCATCTCCATATGACTGAAGTGATACTTCCATCTTGACATCACACCCAATACACTACGATTCTAAGTAAATCCAGAAGAGGCGTACACTGAACCTGTTAAAGCCCCGGATGGCCAAAACAAAAGCGTACTGATTGTCGCAAGTATTAGCGATGCAAGTCTCAAGTTAAGACCACATACACCTTCCCTGATGTGGATTCCCATGGACACATAGTCATACTACCAATGAGATTCTGATGGGTCTATCCAGAGCGAAGTTGTTCCCGGTCCAACGGCTAACAGAACCTCATATCACACTTGCATAAGTATCATATACTTAAATATATGAGAACTATGCCGTTAAGCTTCCATAACGAGCACAAGTGTAATACTAGTCTATTCCGCATTATCGATGTTCAGTCTCGATAATACTACGACTAGGGATATTTAATGATTAAACTGTTTGTGGATTAATACTGTCTCATATCTTATTAATCTGTAACTAATCATAAGTACTTTTATCATTTATATATCAAAGTAATCTAATTACAAAATGATAAAAGAGCAATTTCCTTTTTCACATAGTTAATCTGTACAAAAAACCACAATGTCTTTTACAAATAGTGATGCTATGGGTCATAATTGTCCAACATGATCATCATCTCCATATGACTGAAGTGATACTTCCATCTTGACATCACACCCAATACACTACGATTCTCAGTATACCCAGAAGAGGCATACACAGAACCTGTTAAAGCTCCTCATGACCAAAACCAAATATACTGATTGTCGCAAGTATTAGCGATGCAAGTCTCAGGTTAGGACCACATACACCTACCCTGATTCGGATTCCCATAGACACATAGTCATACTACCAATGGGATTCCGAGGGGTCTATCCACAACGAAGTTGTTCCCGGTCCAACGGCTAACAGAACCTCCTACCACACTTGCATAAGTCTCCAATACTTAAATATATGAGAACTACGCCGTTAAACTTCCATAACGCGCACAAGTATAATACTAGTCTATTCCGCATTATCGATATCCAGTCTCGATAATACTACGACTATGGATATTTAATGATTAAACCTTTCGTGGATTAATATTGTCTCATATCTTATTAATCTGGCACTAATCATATGGACTTTTATCATTTATATATCCAAATAATCCAATTACAAAATGATAAAAGAGCAATTTCCTTTGTCACATAGTTAATTTGTATAAAAACACCATGTCTCTTACAAATAGTGATGCTATGGGTCATAATTGTCCAACACCATTGTCTGTTGATGGACCCTTAGGCTCATCAATGCTTCAATCGGTGGAGGTGATGATGGACCGTCAGTCCTTGATGATAGACTTCATTCCCATTGGCGTTCCAAATCCAAATCACATTGGCTTTCTAAATCCAAATTACTTTGGCATTCCATATACGGTGGTATTCTAAATCCACTCGGTGTTGTAGTCTCTTCAAATTTATATGCCTTTTCGACTCCATCGGTTTTCTAAATCAGTTTATCTTATGGTGTTTTAACTTCATCGATATGTGAGGTGATGGACCTTCAGTTCCCATACTTCATTTATTTGTGGGATGATGGACCTTCGGGTCTTTCGATTCATTCAGTAGTGTAAAGCTTCATTCCTTTGCCTTCATTCCTGAATTCATTCATTTCATTAACGTTCTAAATCTGTTGGCATTCTAAATCCACCTGGTGTTCTTAGTCCTTCGGTGCCTTAATTCTGTCCGACTTCCCTAATTCATCTGGCCATCTAATTCCATAGTCGTTTCCAAATCCATTGGTATTCCAATTCCTTGTGTGCTCAAATTCCGTATAGCTTTATAAATTCATCTGGCCATCTAATTCCATCGACATTTCCAAGTATATTGGTGTTCCAATTCATTCGGTATTCCACGTCCTCCAGTGTTTAACCCTCTAAATCCATCAGTATTTCAAACCCATTGGTGTTTTAAATCCATTTCCAATCCTTCAGCGTTCTGATTCTATCCAGCTTTACAAATCTGTCAATGTTCCAAACTTGTTGGCATTCTAAATCCATTCCAAAATTTTCGGCATTCTAATTCCTTCCAACTTTCCAAATTTGTCAGTATTCCAAATCTATTGCCATTCTAAATCCATTCCAAATTCTTCGACGTTCTAATTTTGTTCCTAAATCATTTGGCATTCCAGTTCCTAAAATCTTTGCTCTCATTCTCGTAGTTTTCTACCATTGTCTTGATCATTTCTCTAGACACGTAGCCTTGAGGGGTTTCTAAGCACGCGACTCTAGGTAATTAACCTATTTTTTAATCAATCTATATGCATGTATAGGTGTGTGCAAATGATCTTTAGTTTTAGACTTAGACTTAGAAGAAGAAGAAGAAGAAGATCGGCAACCATTAAAGGCTTAGGAAGTGAAGGAAATCAAAAGAAAGAAAGTAAAGAATGTTGACCCAAAATCCTGGATTAAGAAGTTTTGTTGATATTATGTTATATGCATATTAGGAACACACTAAGCATGGTATTTAGTGATATATGAGCATGGTAATTGATTGAATTAAGTAAAGACCAAGTACTTAGAAACCCTAAGTATGGAGCTATTGAGAATATGAGATTAAAGGTTGAGTTAGATTGAGGAGTGTTGGTTTAGCATGTATTTACATTGAATTTTATAGAATTGATGAGTAGAAATTGTATTGTGGAAGTTTGTAAAAAGGTGTTGAGCAAAATAGGCATAGAAGGTTGAAGTTAAGACTTGAAATTTGGCCTTGCGTCGCGACGCAGAATGCTCCGCATCGCGACGCGTACTGGGAATTTTCCCAGGAACATTTTTGGAATCGTGCGCGTCACGCAAGGATCTACGTCACGACGCGTATATGTTTCTATAATGGTGCGCATCGTGATGTGCAAGACCCTGTGTCGCGATGCGAGACCAAAAATTTCCCCAAATCAGTTTTAAATCATTCCAGCTTCACCCTAGCGTGTGAGAGGCCACCCTAAGGGCCTCGTATCAGTTCGTGTATACATGTTACACCATGATATAAGTACTATATGCCTTGAAATAATAATAAGTGCTTGAGTGGATAAATTTAACATAGTTCCGAAGCATATTCCATGACCTATATTCTAATTGAGTTTCTCCACTATAGATCATTGCAGGAACAGTAATTCTCTTCGACGAGTAGCATAACACTAGCCAAATTTCAAACTAGTGAGTGGACGCTTTTCCTTTAAGTTGATTTTATTTAATTGCTTGACTGAAGACTTACTTTCGAGCATTTTAGGGCTGTAACCAGATTTTACATTATTTGTTTTAAGAAATAATATATTTCTAAAATATAAGCTTTTTTATATGATGAGATTTTGAAAGAATGTTTTTAGAACTTGAGTTTTATGTTTTATTTGTACAGTCGTGTATATTTTGCTTTAAGTACCATATTGAGGATTTTGGCATTGGTTCCATATATGAAATAATATTGAGAAAAGTATTAGCATTGCTTGTAGTTAAGAAGTCAGTGGCTTAGGGGGATAGTACGACATATTCCCTGTCAGTAGCATCACCCGGATTGAGGATGTTATAGTGAGTATTGCTTAAATCAAAAATTCAACTCCAACCAAGGTTTTGCCTTTAAAATATTTTTTGTGTGTGATTATTTTACAAAGAACTACGTGCAACCCAAATTAGTTTATACTGGTGCCAACTGTAGATTAGTGCTGAAACTTTAGTTCATTTTATCCTTTCTTTTGTTAAGATAAGCTAACACCTAGTTAAGGACCAACAAGATTTTATGATTCCTCAAAAGTGCATTATTTTTCGTCTATAGCCTCCTTAAGTTGTCAAATTATCTTTTGATGCAAAGACCTCACATTTGTGATGCGAGCCCCTGGTTACTTAACAATTTCACAAACTCAAGTTACTTTACATACTCAATATTTGAGTTTTTGTTTGACCTAAAACTACTCATGGGGTTCACGATACTCCTAATATTTTACGTCATCTTTTAAACTTAGTGTATTTTTACTGGATTTGTCTTTGTTTTTTTTTATTTCCTTTTTTATTATTATTTTGCGTCATCTTTTAAACTTAGTGTCTTTTTACGGGATTTGTCTTTGTCTTTTTCTTTCCTTTTTTTATTATTATTTTGCGTCATCTTCTAAACTTAGTGTCATCTCAGCCTTAACTTTGGAAGGGAATCAAATGAGTGCCAAGTATTTTGTCGATCTCTAGAAATTATGCCAGCATAAATTCTTTTTAGGAAGGTAATGCAAGTGCAAGTTATAGTGCGCATTATTTTGGATTGTATTTTGTTAGTGATCCCAAAGTTACAGAATTGCCTTAAGGATTTAGACATACTCATTTTTTCGAAAGACATATTATTCTTGAGAAAAACTGAGTTTAATATCATTGAATATTTTTTTATAAAGTCATTATATAACAAAGAAAGATGTAAGGCAACAATCATGCATAGAAGTGGTATCACTCAGGATTAGTATCTGGCCTCCGTTAATCAAGTCTTGAAACTCATATTTTAGACGAGCACATCTTTCAGTCTCATGACCACGGGCCTGGTGAAATGTACAACAGTAGGATGGGTTGCTGTATTTGGTCATCGGATTCTGTCGTGGGTCCAACGGCCTTAAAAGATCTTGCTTTTTAAATTCTTCGAGTACTTAGTCTAGTGGTCTTCCTATGTTGGAGAAGTGTCATTCTGGATGGTGTTTACTTTTCTTCTGCTGTTCTTGAACCTCCTCCATTACTTTTTTATATCGCCCTTGGCCATAAAGCTTCTTGTATTCTACTTATTCTTCTTCTATGTCTATGACCATCTCATTTAGCTGCCGAAAATCCATCATCATGGAGCTCATCCTCCTTGACTTATTATGGATGTAGGATTTGGTGCCCTTTATGATCATTTTGATCTGGTCCGGTTTGGAGGGTCTTGTTTTTATTTTCAATAACTGGCTTCTCCAACGATCTAGGTATTTCTTAAAGCTTTCTTCGAGCTTTTGTTTCTTGTTTTCTAAATCCAAAAGTGATAGATCCATTTCTAGGTCAGTGATATAATAGTTAAGGAAGGCATCTGCCATTGTCTTTCAGTTATTTTTTATCTTCTTTTCCAGGTTGTGGTACCATACCACCGGTGCTATTTTGAGTGACATGCCAGACTTCTTCAAAACATGCGACTTGGACAAGCCAGTAGCACTCATCAATAACAAGTATTGATGTAGGTGTATCTTGGGATCTCCGTTTCCATCAAACTTGGTCATATCGGGCATCTTAAACTCCGCAGGTAATTGTTCTTCATAGACCATGGCATCGTAATCTAACAGATCCTCAAGTTTGCCCTTCATTTTCTGGGCAACTGACTTCATTTGCTTCTTGAACTTATGCAGTTTGGTCTCATTTTGGGACTTGGACATTCTATCTGTAGCATATTCTGTCAGGTCTTCATCATTTTCTAAACTGGGGATCACTTCAGCCATTTTGTTCACAGGCCCTTCAGGCATTCTCTTGTCTGAACTACTGTCAAGTTGGAAATAACATTGGCTAAATTCTGGAACAGTTATGCCATTTTGTTCTCGATTAATTCCAATTGATCTACGCTAGAATTATCATTGCTGGCTATTTATAAGGTTTCTAGTTGTTTATTGACTAATATATCTTCCTCTTTAACCCAGTGTGCCACTATGATGGCTACATCAAAAAAGGATTAGCATGATGCATGTATGCATGTGATACATGAGATGCAGGACGTGTACAAACATCGACATATACTCTTCCAACCTTATTCCTCCCACATCCCCTATAATCGGCCAGCCTTCTCTCAAACTATAAAATCTGATTGAGATCTAATTATTTCGGCTAGATAAAACGTAGATCTCATTGAATTAGCATATTATTAGTTATGAAGTCACATGATCTAATTATATCGGCTAGATATAAAATTCAAATTTAATAATCTGTCGGAAATATATTAAAATTGTCAGGGCACATACAAAATTCAAAAAGTTGGGACCACATAGTGATTGATGTCTGATCGGCCTTGTATTTCAAAATATACATCCGGCTGGATATATATCGAGTTGTAGCTGACGTTTCAGATTGACAATCATTGAAGACACATAGGGGATTATGTCTCCCCTTCTATTCTCAGACCCTCTCTAGACACTATAAAAAATGAATATTTTCCCGTGAGATGGTTCATCTAGAAATGATCAAAGAAAGACCCTCACACTCTAAAACTTTAAACTTTGAAGAAGAATGAAACTCTTCAATGAAATCTTTGGACTTGCCTCCCTATAGCAATCAACCCTTCAATAATCCGATCTTTAGAGGCATTTTCCTAAGCCAACCATATTCGAGGTACGATCTAAGGGCACCATTATTTCTAGATCTATTATGTTCCTACATTTTCTGATTATGTTTTGACACAGTAACTCCAGTCGGGTCTGATAAACATCCGACTAGATATGAATAGCTTGATTAAATGATATCCGACCTACATTAAGGATATCCGACCAGGCTCCTCGAAAGCCAGGCTGGGAGAATATGTATTCTAAATTCTTTTATCTTTATTCATTACTACTATTTTCATCGTTTTATCACTGTTGTCATTATTTTTATTTAAACTATTGCTGCACATGAATATTTTTCTTGCTGTCGTTTTACACCATTATTTTATCGTTATCTTTTCATTGCTCTACTATATTTATTTTATAGTCGTTTCATTAATGCCTCATCATTACTAAATTGTTATTACAATTTCCATGCATGTTTCTACACTTTTTATCTTTATGTTTCACGCAGAATATCCTGCCAGACTTACACTAAGTTCGGTCGGACATTAAGTACACAAAAAGATATTTTTCTTGATTAACTTGATTATTATCATATTATTGTTTTAACGATTTTCGAATATTTATATTTATTCATTCTGCTCTTTTTATTGCCTTTGCTATCAATAGTTGCATCATTGTATATGACACGCTCGAAAAGTGGTCTTTTACTCCCAAGTATAAGAGTGTCGAAGTAATAAAATAACCCGGTGAGTCCGGGGTCGATCTGCATAGAAGAGATTTAGAAAAATATAATAATGAACAGTGCGGAAAAGAAAAGTTTGATTAGTTGAAGTAGTTGGAGACTTTTAGGTTGGAATGCAATAATAGAAGAAAATACTGGAGTTAGGGATCCACTTTTAGTCTTTTAAACATTTAGAAATCTCACTTTATTATAATTTATAAATTGCCATTTTTACCCATTTAATCTATTACAAGAATTAATCATGCCAATAAAAAGAACCAGCTATAAAAGCGATAGTCATTTCTGTCAATAATTAGTCCTACCAAGGTACTAAGCAGGCGAAAAACATAAAACCAGCCATAAAGGTGGTGATACCGTTTGGCTATAACAAGTCCTACCAAGGTACTTAATTATGCCAAAATCGTATAAAACCAGCCATATAGGTGGTGGAAAGATAAAACCAGCCATAAAGGTTGAAAGATAAAACCAGCCATAAAGGCGGTAGAAAGATAAAACAAGCCATAAATGCGGTAGAAAGATAAAACAAGCCATAAATGCGGTAGAAAGATAAAAACCAGCCATAAAGGCGGTAGAAAGATTGTAAATAATTAATCTAGAATTAAATCAAGTTTTAATCAATAGATTTCAATTTATTTAATATAATAGAAGCGAGTTTAATATATGTTTCCATTATAAAAGCTTCACTCTTACCCCAGCAGCAAAGAAATTAACTACTCATTTTGTAATAAAACATACTCGTACTTTTATTATTGAAAGAGAAAGACATTGCAAAAAGCTTTAAGTAAATAAACAAACAAGACTTTCTCCAAGATTTACAGAGGAATCAGGAAAGAAAAGTATGAAAATTTCTAATGTCGAACTCTCCTATTTATAGGAAACTTGGCCACCCAGACCAGAGAATGCATGTTGTATACACGTGTCAGAGAACGGTGAAGCCACGTTGGGGACACGTGTCAGAGAATGGTGAAGCCACGTTGGGGACACGTGTCAGAGAATGGCGAAGCCACATTGTAGGACACGTGTCACGATGTAAAGGTTCCACGTGTCTCGACATGCTTGCAGAATTTACGATGTGCTTGCAAAATTTACGACACGCTTACAGAATTTACGACATGCTTGCAGAATTTACTACGTGCTTGCAGAATTTCCATTTTATTTTTATTTTTTATTCACGTTTGATTTGTCCCGTCGAGCTTCCGAGCAGTATTTTTCCTGACAAAAACATAAAATAACACAGTAAAAGCACTCAAAGCATAACTTTAAAATATTATTTCACAAATGTGTCAATTTAAAGGGATTAATGAAACTATAAGTGTAAAATGATTAACTTATCGTCTAATAAATATGCACTTTTTAGTATTCATCACACCCCCAACCAGCTTATTACTAGTCCCTAGTAATTCAAGCGGAATCTAAAAGAAAAATTCTTATCTAAGTCAACAATTGTTTTCTTTCTTTCTGAATGATCAAATAAATGACTTCTCCTATACTTTTTTACCATTCTTCCATATACTCATAAAACTATGTATTAATCAATATATTGTGCCCACAATATCACAGGTATTTGTTGAAAAGATAGTAATATTTTTGTCCTAAAATTATATTAGAGTTTACACATTTTTGGCAGTGAAAGTTTATTTATAAACATATCTTCAATCCATGTATCGAACTTTGGGCCAGTGACTCCCAAACCAGTGGTTTTAGGACACTAGGTGTTAAGACACCCCTATGGGCTTAATTGCTCGGATCTCAGATAAATAGTGTATAAAACATATCTTCAATCTATGTATTGAACTTTGGGCCAGTGACTCCGAAACCATTTGGTTTTAGGGCACTAGGTGTTAAGACACCCCTACGGGCTTAATTGCTCGGATCTCAGATAAACAGTGTCTAAAATATATCTTCAATCCATGTATCAAACTTTGGGCCAGTGACTCCCAAACCAGTTGGTTTTAGGGCACTAGGTGTTAAGACACCCCTACGGGCTTAATTGCTCGGATCTCAGATAAACAGTGTCTGATTTCCTTAAGCTTTCTTTTTAACCCTTGTAACGAGCTTTGGGCCAATAATTCCCAGACCAGTTGGCCTTAGGGTACTAAGTGTTAAAACACCCATTCGGACTTAATTGCTCGGGTTAGAAAGGCTACGAAACAAACTTTATTCAAACTTCTCCTTTTTTTCTTATTTTTTTCTTTTTTTCTATCTTTTTTTTATATAATAAAAAATTTCACTGCTTTTATGTGTTACCTCAACAAATTAGAGAACTAAATATTACAGAATTTTCACTTACCACCCATGGTCATATGTTACCATATTGTTGATAATATCTGCCAGACTAGCATATAAAGATCAAATTTAATCATGTTATGGAGAATTCACAAATTTAAATGATTCAAAAAGAAAGGAATGATAAATAACTTTTTACGAATTATATTGAGATGCGTCTCAGGAGTGAAAATCCTTACACAGCCACCTCAGAACAACAATTCCATTTGGTTTAGAAAACAAATTTGTTGTTAGTTTGTGTGTATATATATAGATATATATTTTTACACACAAAATAACAACACAGTAAAAACTAACATAAATGAAACAAACATAAACATGAAAATTATTTATTTCCTAAACTATCCTCTCCCCCAACCAAAACGAGACATTGTCCCCAATGTTTAAAGAAAGAAAGAAAGAAATAGTTTAAAAGATATCACCTGGTTATTGTGGAATTGACAGTTATAACTAAAGATTACAGATTAAGGTCCAAGTTTACTTTGCGCCTTTTGCCACGATCGTTATTAGACCAGTTCAACTTGGAAAGAATAGGGTCGATTTTTGGTTCATAAGCTAAGAGTTGGTCAATTAAATCATCAGCTGTTCGTGCAGTTAGGAAGATATCTCTTACCGATTTTGAAATAAACCCATTTCTTTTGGCATCTTCAAGAAATAAAAAAAGAAAATCAAAAATCCATTAACATTAAACAGCCCAAAATGTTTTTGGTGAATATTCAAGTTTGCCCATGACACAATAGTGAATATTTCATCCAACGTTCCTAGCCCACTTGGTAAAGCAATGAAAGCATCAGCATGATTGATCATTTCAGTGAGTCTTTCAGACATACCTGGGACAATACATTATTCTCCATTTGATTTTTCGATGATGTGGCTTTTTGTTAAAGGTTTTGGGATGATCCCTAAAACTTGACTTCCACCTTCTTGTACAGCTTTTGAAATACACCCCATCAATCCAAGATTGCCACCGCCATATACTAAGTGTGTATTTCTATTTGCCATAACTCTACCCAATTCTCTTGCTCCCTCAACAAATTTTGGTTTAGTTCCGGAGCTAGTTCCATAAAATACACAGATATTAGTGAATCATCGTTTTGAAGTTGTCTCCATTTGTGCTACCTCTCTTAGCTAGATGTGTTGAGGAAAGGGAGATGACGAGCTGAATTTATAGATCCTGAAAAGGGTGAGTGAGAAATGCACTAATATCTGCAAAATGACAACTATCAGAAAAATAGATCGTGAACAAAAAAGTTAGATACTGTCGGCAAAAAGTAAAGGAAAACATTAATTTAAGTAAAGAAAATCAATCCAATAATATGTACTGGTAGTTGTGATTGTGGCTCATATCTTCCTCTGGTTTTATGTCCAGTAATGGCTTGAACGCCCTCTATGGGTCGGGGATAGGCTTCCCATCCAATTTTCTTATAAATTGGCAAACATGGTCTTTTAAAGTCAGATTCCCGAGTTTGTATAGTTGTCATTCCTTATGAAATTGTGTGTGTAATCTGAGAATTTCACGATGAACATATCCACTATGATGCATCTCAAGAGTCAATGATATATCATCAAAAGGCTCCTTACTCAGTCCATCCCTAATAAATTATTTTATCCTCACGATTATCAGACACCATTCCTAAAGAACGACAATGAGTGTTGCACGTACAGCGTGCACACTTATAACAAACACCCATTTGTTTAGCTCTTCATTTTTTAGAATAGGTGTTTTTCCATGAACCAGACATGTAAGGAATGAAGGAGTCAGGTGACTCACCTGCCAAACGAATCTTTGCTTCGATTACCCAACGAATATCACAAGGAATACATGGATTATAATAATTCTCATTCTTTCTGTGCGGGCTTTGTAAATTTTAATCAGAGCATTTCGGGGAAGTGCAGGAAAATATTTATGGAGGGTTACGAGAGTTTCATCCATGCCTTGGTTTGTAGGGTATCAATATTTTTAGGATACTGAAATAACCGACTTGAGTCACGGAGTACCGTTATCCGCTGCTTTACCGGGGTGTGAGATAAAATAAAAGAACAAAAACACTGCAAAACTAAGAAAAAATGGAAATCACATAAATATTAAACAGAACATGAAAGAAACTACATCAATCAAGGTATACATGGTCTGATAGGAAAAAAGTTTCTTGAAATTTTGAGTACTAAAAAGGGTTTCAAACGATGTCCATTTACTTTAAATACATCATCGTCCCTATGATTGTCAATGTTAATAGCCCCGTATGGGTAAACATGTTTCATAATAAATGGGCCACTCCATTTGGATTTTAACTTTCCAGGAAATAAATGAAGACGAGAATTATAAAGCAAAACCTTTTGACCAACTTCAAATATTTTTCGTGAAATTCGACTATCATGAAAGGCTTTAGTTTTAGCTTTAAGAATTTTCATATTCTCATATGAATCATTCATTAATTCTTCAAGTTCATTTAGTTGCAATTTACGTTCATGACCAACATTTTCAAGGTTTGAATTAAATGCTTTAATAGCCCAAAATGCTTTATGCTCAAGTTCTACAGGCAAATGACAAGGTTTTCCATAAACTAGACGATAGAGAGACATACCCAAGGATGTTTTGAAAGTTGTTCGTTATGCCCAGAGTGCATCAGTTAGTCGAAGTCGAAGAGACCAATCTTTGCGATTTGGGTTAACCGTTTTTTCTAGAATTTGTTTAATTTCCCTATTTGCTAATTCTACTTGTCCATTTGTCTGGGGTGATAAGAGGTGGAAACTTTGTGTGTGACTCCATACATTTTCATTAAGGATTCAAAGGGTCTATTACAAAAGTGTTTACCTCAATCACTTATGATGGCCCGAGGAATTCCAAATCGACTCAATAAGTTTTCTTTTAAAAATTTGATCACAGTTATGTGATCATTGTTCCGACACGGAATTGCCTCGACCCATTTTAAAACATAGTCGACTACAACTAAAATATATAAAAATCCAAATGATGGTGGAAATGGGCCCATGAAATCTATCCACCAATAATCAAAGATTTCGATGACAAGGATGGGATTTAAAGGCATCATGTTTCTTTTTGAAATGATCCCAACTTTTGACAATTTTCGCAAGTTTTGCAGAAAGTGTATGTATCTTTGAAAATGTGGGCCAATAAAATCCACACTGCAAGATTTTTGCAGCAGTTTTCTTAAAGGAGAAATGACCTCCACATGCTTCTGAATGACAGAACTGAATAACACCACTAATCTCACTGTCAGGTATGCATCGTCTCAAAACTGATCAGGGCAGCATTTAAACAGATAAGGATCATCATAGTAGAATCTTTTGACCTCAGTCAAAAATTTCCTCTTATCTTGTTGGCTCCAGTTTGGGGATATTTTTCCTGTTGCAAGGAAAATGAAAATATTAGCATACCAAAGCATTACGTTTACCGAAAATAAAAATTCATCGGGGAAAGAATCATTGATAGGAGTGGTATCGATTAGTGTGAGTCTCGATAAGTGATCTGCAACCACGTTCTCTGCCCATTTTTTGTCTTTGATTGTGAGATTGAATTCTTGAAGCAACAAAATCCACCGTATTAATCTTGGCTTGGCATCCTATTTAGACATCAAATATGTAACAGCAACATGATCATAGTAAAAAACAGTTGAAGAACCGATTAAATATCATCGAAATTTATCCAATGCAAATTTTACAGCAAGTAGTTCTTTTTTTGTGGTAGTGTAATTCATTTGTGCACTGTTTAATATTTTACTAGCCTAATATATCACATGTGGCTTACCTTCCTTTCTTTGCCCTAGAATTGTACCAACTGCATAATCACTAGCATCATACATTAGCTCAAAGGGCAAAGACCAATCAGGGGATTGCATAATATAAGCAGAAGTCAAAAGACTGATAATTTTTTTGAATGATTTTTGACATTCTTCTGTCCATTCAAATGTTGCATCTTTTAATAAGAGGTTACATAAGGGTCTGGATATGGTACTAAAGTCATTAAAGAACCTCCTATAAAATCCTGCATGTCCTAAAAAAGAACGAATGTCCCTTACTATTTTTGGTGATGGTAATTTAGAAATGACCTCTATTTTTCTTTGTCAACCTCAATACCTTTAAACGACACAACGTGTCCTAAAACAATTCCCGAATCAGTCATGAAATGGCATTTTTCCCAATTTAACACAAGTCATTTTTTTCACATCTTTTCAAAACATTTTCCAATTAGTCAAGCAATTATCAAATGAATTTCCAAATACGGTTATATCATCCATAAAGACCTCTAAACAGTGTTAAACATGTCACTAAATATGCTGAACATGCATCGTTGGAATGTTGCAGGTGCATTACAAAGTCCAAATGGTATTTTCCTAAATGCAAATGTTCCAAAGGGGCATGTGAATATGGTCTTTTCCTGGTCTTCTAAAGTAATGGAATCTGATAATAACCTAAGTAACCATTAAGAAAACAATAATAAGGGTGTCCAGCTACTCTTTCTAAAATTTGCTCAAGAAATGGCAAAGGAAAATGATATTTTCTAGTTGCGTCATTCAATTTTCTATAATCAATGCACATACACCAACTAGATGAAATGCCAGTTGGGATTAATTCCCCTTTATCATTTTTTACAACAGTGATTCCAGATTTTTTAGGTACAACCTGTGTAAGACTTACCCACTTACTATTAGAAATAGGATAGATAATGCATGCATCAAGAAGTTTAAGGACCTCAGTTCTTACTACTTCTTTCATTTGGGGGTTTAATCTTCTTTGGGGTTGACGATATGTCCTAGCATTATCTTCTAGATGTATTCGGTGTGTGCAGATTAATGGATTAATACCTTTTATGTCTTTTAAAGTCCATCCAATTGCCAGTTTATGTGTTTCAAAACATTTAAAAGTTTACCTTCTTGATCGCTTGTGAGGGAAAAAGAAATTACCACGGGGTAAGTTTGATTATCTTCTAGAAATACATATTTCAGTCCTTCTGGCAAAGCTTTTAACTCCAAATTGGGTGATTCTTCATGTTTTTCTTCTTCCAATATTCTCAGTTCTTCCAAATTTTTAATATTTCCATTGTCTTCCAATACCTGAATAGATTCAAGTAGAAAATCATTAGTGATAACTGAATCTATTTGCGCACTTGACTCAACATTATTAGCAGTAAAAAATTTCATGGGATCAGATAAACTCCCCTGAATATGCTCATCCACAATATGTTCAATTGATTCTGCGCTTTCGCTTTCATTATCTTCATCATATGGCTGTTTGTACATGTTAAAAATATTTAACTCTAATGTCATGTTGCCAAAAGAAAGATTCATGATTCCATTCCTGCAATTTATTAAAGCATTATATGTCGCTAAAAATGGCCGACCAAGTATTACAGGGATTGGCTTATAACTGTCTGCCACAAGTTGTGTTTCTAAAATAATAAAATCCATATGATATATGAATTTATCGATTTGCAATAACACATCTTCCATAATTCCTTTTGGTACCTTAACTGATATATCGGTAAGTAAAATGGTAGTTGAGGTTGGTTTCATCTCACCGATATTAAGTTGTTGGTAAACCGAAAATGGCAGTAAATTTACACTAGCTCCAAGATCAAGCAAAACATGTTCAATATTTTGATTTCCAATAATACAAGAAATAGTTGGACAACCAGGGTCTTTGTATTTTAATGCATTATTGGTTGAGAGAATGGAACTTACATGTTCAGCTAGAAAAGCTTTCTTTCTTACTTGGTATTTTTTTAACAGTACACAAATCTTTCAGAAATTTGGCATATGATGGTATCTGTTGAATGGCATCTAACAAAGGGATATTGACCTTTACCTGTTTGAATATTTCATAAATCTCTGGGGAATGGTTCAATTTCTTTGTTTTTAATGTCTGATGAAATGGGTGTATGAGAAAAACTGTTATTATCAACGACGGGTAATGGCTCATCAACCCATTCCTTACCCTCTGATTCTGATTTTTCCTAGGTTTCACGAGGTTCAAGAATAGGTTTGTGGATGGTCTTACCACTACGAAGAGTAATAATAGATTTGACTTGGTTAAAGTGTTGACTTCCAGAACCTACCCTTGTGAGGGTTTTGATGACTCTAGGGATTTGACTGTGGTTGTTCACGAAACTTACCTTTTTCTTTAATGGCCAAATCAGATGTGATTTTATCAAAAGTTTCTTCAAATCATTCATAATTGTGCATTTTGGTTGTTGATGGTTTCTTGTTTTTCCATGAATGCACTAAAGTTATCTTCAATGGTTTTCCTAGGTGGTGGGACATATGGTGCATAATTCTGGGAATTTCAGAAATTCTGGTGAAACTGGGGAGGTGGTGTGAAGGTTGTGCTTGGTTATCATTCCTCCAATTGAAGTTTGGATTGTTCCAACCAGAATTATAGGTCTGTGAGTATGGGTTTGGATTTGGTCTATTGAATGTGTTTATGGAACTGACCTGGTCATGGAGACAATCTTTCAAGGCTGGTAAGGACGGGTAAACTTCTGTGACATGTTCATTTGAACTATAAATTTGACATATGATTTCCTGAACTGACTTGACATGATCCATATTCCCTGTTTCTAAAGCCTCATTTTTTTGACAAAAATGCATACTTGACAGCAAGGTCATGGTCTTCATAAGGTTAAACATACCTCTACCAGATGGCTGTGGTTTTACAGATGACTCATATGTACCAATTGTATCCCATTTTTGTGTATTCTCTGCTATATGCTCTAGGTAATCTAGTGCATCTTCGGGATCTCTGTCCCTAAACTTACCATTACACATCATCTCCACTACTTGTCTATCTTGGGGTGTTAAACCCTCGTAGAATTGGGCAACTAACCTCCATGTTTCAAACCCGTGATGTGGATAAATATTTAACATCTCTTTATACCTCTCCCAACATTGGTAAAGTATTTCCCCCAACTCTTGTGTGAATGTTGTGATTTATCTCTTAAATGAATTTGTCCTATGAGGGGAAAGAACTTTTTAAGAAACTGTTATTGTAAATCATCCCATGTTCTAATAGATCCTGACCTAAGGTTTTGTAGCCAAACTTTAGCTTTATCCTTTAAAGAAAAGGGAAAAACTTTAACCGAATTATATTCATGCTACAATTTTTTCTGTGCAAGTGTTACATAATTCTTCGAACTCGTTTAGGTGCTGATAAGGGTTTTCTGATTCTAGACCATGGAATATAGGTAAAAGATTGATGACACTTGATTTAAAATTGAAGCGCGTTGCTTCTGGCAGAAAAACAATGCAAGATGGTGATCGTGACCTCGTGGGGTTCATGAATTGTCTGAGTGTCCTAGGGTTATTAGGATCTCCATGCTGAGACTCGTTTTCTTCCTAATTAACTGGATTTTCAACTTGAGCAGGTGGATTTTCAATTTGGTTTTCAGCCATTCTTACAAACAATGAAGGAATGAAACTCTCTTTTTAATCTACCACTAGATGTTCGAGACCAGAGTTTCATGCAACTTATAGAAAAAAACTAAATGCAAAAATATGAAACTGCAAAAAAAAATAAAATAAAGAAATTAACTGATAAAGTGAAAGAACAAATAAGGAAATACAAATGCAGTAATTTAGATCTAAAAACATCCTCTAACCCTCGTCAATTCCGATCTCAATTGAATTGCTTGTTCATTTTTCTTAATGTCTTGAATTATGTTTTCGTGAAGCTTTATGAGAGCATCTTTATATGGGGATGGTTCGAAAAATTCTTTAATGAACAGCAAACACCTTTTAAGTTGATTTTTCTGTTTCCTGTAACCAAGAAAAATAAGAACAAGGTCTCTCTATATGTGGGATTTCTGGGTTCAAACAAGAACAAATAAAGAAAAATAAGATGCAGAGAAATTAAATAAAAAATAAAATAAGAAATAAAAATTAAGAAAAGAAAAGTAGAGAAAGAATAAATTAATAAATATTCTATCTACTAAATAATACTTCCCCGGTAACGGCGCCAAAAACTTGAAACGCTCGAAAAGTGGTCTTTTACTCCCATGTATAAGAGTGTTGAAGTAATAAAATAACCCGGTGAGTCCGGGGTCGATCCACATAGAAGAGATTTAGCAAAATAAAATAATGAACAGTGCGGAAAAGAAAAGTTTGATTTGTTGAAGTAGTTGGAGACTTTTAGGTTGGAATGCAATAATAGAAGGAAATGCTGGAGTTAGGGGATCCACTTTTAGTCTTTTAAACATTTAAAAATCTCGCTTTATTATAATTTATAAATTGCCATTTTTACCAACTTAATCTATTACAGGAATTAATTATGCCAATAAAAAGAACCAGCTATAAAGCGGTAGTCATTTCTGTCAATAATTAGTCCTACCAAGGTATTAAGCATGCCAAAAACTTAAAACCAGCCATAAAGGCGGTGATACTGTTTGTCTATAACAAGTCCTACCAAGGTACTTAATTATGCCAAAATTGTATAAAACCAGCCATATAGGTGGTGGAAAGATAAAACCGGCCATAAAGGCGGTAGAAGATAAAACCAGCAGTGTAAAAGCGGCGGTAGGTAGAAAGATAAAACCAGCCATAAAGGCGGTAGTTTGTAGGTAGATTGTGTAGAAAGATATAAAACCAGTCATAAAGGCCGGAAGTAGAAAGATTGTCAATAATTAATCTAGAATTAAATCAAGTTTTAATCATTATATTTCAATTTATTTATTATAATAAAAGAGAGTTTAATCTATGTTTCCATTATAAAGAGCTTCACCCTTACCCCAGCAGAAAAGAAATTAGCTACTCATTTTGTAATAAAACATACTCGTACTTTTATTATTGAAAGAAAAAGACATTGCAAAAAGCTTTAAGTAAATAAACAAACAAGACTCTCTCAAAGATTTATAGAGGAATCCGGAAAGAAAAGTATGAAAATTTCTAATGTCGGACGCTCCTATTTATAGGCAACTGGGCCACCCAGACCAGCGAATGCATGTTGTGGACACGTGTCAGAGAATGGTGAAGCCACGTTGGGGACACGTGTCAGAGAATGGTGAAACCACGTTGGGGACACATGTCATAGAATGGCGAAGCCACGTTGTAGGACACGTGTCGAGACGCAAAGGTTCCACGTGTCTCGACGTACTTGCAGAATTTACGACGTGCTTGCAGAATTTTCATTTTTTTTAATATTTTTTTCACTTCTGATTTGTCCCGTCGAGCTTCCGAGCAGTATTTTTCCTGACAAAAACATAAAATAACACAGTAAAAGCACTCAAAGCATAACTTTAAAATATACTTCACAAATGTGTCAATTTAAGGGGATTAGTGAAACTATAAGTGTAAAATGATTAACTTATCGTCTAATAAATATGCATTTTTTAGTATTCATCAGTATACTTTAAATCGTTCTTGTGTGATATTATAATTTTCCCAAACATCGAAGGGTGTCCTATAAGAGACTCATCATTGGGCTATGCGTAAAAATACATGTCTACACGATCCTATTTTGGCCCATAATGGAAGACATGCGGGAGATAAAATATCCTCTATCATATCGGATACGAGTATTGACATCTCCAAAATATATTTATTTTTTAATATCCAAAACCAAACCTTATATATCTTGTTATAATATATTAGTTTATCCAACTAGCACTATTGGAGGAAAAAACTTGATTTGAAACTCGTGACATTTAATAAATGTAAAAAAAATAATAATAATGATGATGGCATAGATATAATAGCTATGTAATAGGAATGAACGTCCTATTTTGATTTAGTCTCGTCTTGATTATGATTCGGATCAAAAAATCATTTCAAATCTAGAATGGTTTTTTTAATTGAGATAAAAATAGCCCAAATGATTTGAGTTTCCGAACTTCGATCGGGATTCAAGATATTTTAGGATAAAATTTGGGATTTGAGATAATTTTTTATCCCTAATCCTGATCGATTTTTTGAATCAAGATATAAAATTGTCACAAATCCCATATGAATTTTTATCAGAACGATTTTCATCCCGAATCCTTATCAGTTTCGGGATTTTCTGCCAATCTTACTATAGATCATATTTTCCCTCTTAATCTTTTCTTCCTTTATTTCTTCTAAAATAACATATTAGGGCACATTTATCCACATTAGGCCTACCATATATCTCGGATGGATTTTTTCCTAAGAAAACCTATGTGTTCAAACTCACATATAGTACATCTCTTGATGGCATGGATTCGAGTCCACCACTCTAGCATGATAATACCATATGTGCATCTCAAATACATACATCTCTTATGGGTTAGGAAAAGAGATCATCTTCATCATTCTGTAAATGTATCGTACAAAAATTCAAAAAACATTATTTTAACCAAATTTTCTTAATTTCTGCGGTTAATTCTTTCCAAGTATGTGTTCAGTTGCTCAATTGAGTATTTAAATTATATTCAGCCACAATTTTTAAATTTATATTTTTTTTAAGCATGTTACATCTCAATAAAATTTGATTCCAATACACATCAATTGTTGGGGATTGTCATTGCCCGCTACGTTCAATTGAGGTTGAATCATATCGGTTTTTAATGTTTAATTTAAAGTAAAGTTAGGAAAGGACAGAGTTAAAAAAATCCACATTTTTTTTTTATAATTTATTTCTCTTTGATTCAATATTCTTATTAAAAAATAATGAATAGAGTTGTTATAAATATTTTTGAAGCTGTTATTGAAATTTAAAATAACTTTGTGACTCCACTCGTCTCATAAAATATTTTACACCTATACTTGGGATTCTTTTCAGAACCTGAGTTTTTATATAACCGGTTTGTCCGGACCTATATTTTCCACCGGACATTACAATCACCATCTCCCATTGCAACTTCCATCCAACTCCCATGTACCAGCCAACCATACTAAAATGACAAAAAAATATTGTTGGACCCCTAAATTATATTCATTGAATGGATCTCCGTCCATCTATATCTTCATCATTATTTTGTTTATTCATAAAGGAAATGCATATTTTTAGCATTAAAGTCATTTACTAAATTGCTAATCCAAAATAGCAAGAAAGTGTAGTAGTATTGTTCAAATGGTCCACAACGGGCATGATTTAGTGGTGTATGGCTCAAGATCAAAAAAATTATTGTTCAAATTGTACTCCACTTTATCGACATTCAATTATGCTGAATATTTAATTAATTATCAAGACTTATCTAATATGAATTCCATATATATCATATTATATCTTGATTGTTGATCCGTACTCAACATAAACTCAATTAAACACCGGATCCTAATTTGTACTCCAACAATAGTTGTCGTTGGGTTGCCCACAAATAATTGAAAATTCAACTTAATGTATTTGCGTGATAGAAACTATTACTAAATTGTTGGGCATTGCCAGGTTGTAAACTATTACTTCTAGATTGCAACAATAAATTGATTTTCCACTGTTTGATAAGCAAAGTGAGTTTAACCTTTCAAGTCACCTTTTTTTTATAGCTACATTATATAAATTACTTCAAATGATTAATAAAAGAAATATTCTTTTGATACATCACATATCTAGAATTGTAGCAATTAGCGGGAAAAATGTACTTGTACAAATTAGGGAAGTAAATTCATCACCAACAGTTCAAATATTCAAATGAAAATGAACCATTTATGAACACCTGACATACACATAATTTTTCATAAAAATATTATTTTATGATTTAAACTCGTGACTAAATAAATATCTAATCAATATTTCACCCGCACATGATGTCCAAACAAGAGTAAGGCCAGTTCTAATATAAAAAAATGGCAAGACCACACGACAAACTTTTGGTCTATAACACTAAACAATACTTCACTGTTGTATGCATAAAAATGTTAGGCGCCACCCTCACTCTTTCTTTCTTTCTTTCTTTTTTCGTTTTTTTTTTATCTCCCGCAAGTTGACTCTTTTTATTATATTATGGGAAACATATTGTTGATGGTGTTTTTAGGCACTATGTTATTCAAGCAGCACGACAGGGGTAAGAAAGATAATTCACTTCTCGGTCAACATCATTAATACCGACCCGAACACTAAGAGCCAAACAGTGAGAGACCGAGCACTTGATGATAGGTGACCGACCACTTTTCCAGATAAACCGGGCACTATCAGGTCGACAGCAGCATCCTCAGTACAAAGAACTATCATGACCGACCTCATGAAGACCGACCATATGGCGAGACATGTTCAAGAAGATGACGCCCTATTCTTGCGGATAAGATAAACAAGTTATCCTACTTTGACAAGGAAAAGTAATAAGTCAGAATCCAAAAAGGAATAAGAAAAGTGAAAGCAATATTAGACTAGGAATCCTTATAATAGGAGAACACTGATTCGACCAGGAATTCTTATACGAATAGGAATCTGATTTCTGTACTATTATAAATAGAATGGTAGAATATGTGTAATGGCATCGGAATCATCAAGCTCTGACTTGTAGAAAACAAAAAGAGACCCAAAAAAGAGTGTTTAAGTAATAAAAGTATCATCCTGTTTGTGTCCGTGGACGTAGGTCGGATCCAAATCCACCGAACCACGTTAAATCTCCTTGTTGATTGTGTGGTGTATCTGTTTTTTGCTAAATTTGCTTTTGGTCCCCCATAACCAAACAAATTCACTATTGAAGGAGGATTACCTCGGAGGTGATATTCCAATATTACCCTGAGACGAAAATCAGCCGTCAACAGTTGGCGCCGTCTGTGGGGAACTGGACAAAAAGCAACTCGTGTAGTAAGACAATGGCGGAAGGCGGAAAACCACCATCATCAGGAAACTCAGCCGCAGATTGGATGGAGAAGATCGAGGAGAACCTAAGGAAAGAAAGGAAGGAAAATCAAACCTTGCTAAAAACCATAGTAGACCGGTTGGAAAAGATAGAGGAAGCACACGACGAGGCCGGGACTAGCCGACGAAGGAACGAAATAGCAGAGGGAAAAAGAATTGTTGATACAAGTGAGGATGACAGACCCCGGAGGAGGGGCCCTTACATGGTAAAATCTGTGGTGGTTCAGGAAGACTCCCAAACTGAAGACATGTGGGAGGAAGAAGATGACAAATCGTCACCAAACTCCTCCTATAATAGCCCTCACAATACCAGAAAAAAGGAAAAAATATGACGAAATTGTTGGTTTCTATTTAGGTCCCAAGATCATAACAAGCATGAAAAACATGTGTGAATACATCAAAGGAGATAGCGGAATACTCACATCGATCGGTTGAGACGATACGGCAACACAAAACGATTTTGGCCTCCATTTCCACGCTCACTGCAGTGCAGTCCACTGCCATCAATTTTCAGTTTTGATCTGAGATTTGGAGCTTCAATCTTCGTCGTTTGATTCCCGGCTCGTGGGTGGGTTTCCCTAACACTTTCGTATGCCTCTTAGAAGTGTACTAGCACTTGGATCTTGCCACAAAATCAAGCTTCTTCCTCTCTTGGACTGTCACGTTTTGGACAGTTTCACAGCCCCTTGGGCGCCACTTTGAGAGAGAGATAGGTGATGAGAAAGTGTGTATTAGGTTAAGAGAGAGTGATGTGTTGTAGAGATATTTTGCCTTTTAAACTTTAGGTAAAACCATTTCACCTTTTACTCTAAACTTGGTAGTTGTGGGTAAATGGTTTTTCAAAAGCAAAACAAGGTAGTTGGGTGGTAGGTACACCTACCACACATGGTCCCCACATATTTGAATTCAAAATCCAAATATCTCTACGAACATTTGCCGCTGTTCGGTTCCGTTTAATCCGATTAAACGAACTTCCGTCGTTAAATAATTAAATCTAATTTAATTAAATATCGATACCTCGCAAATATATTACGAACGTCGTTTACGAATTAATTCTAAATTAATTCGTTCGTTCGCATTAAAGTCTGACTTTAATTTCGTAATGAAATCCAATTCATATTAATATATCCGATATATTAATTTTAGCCCATTCGAATAAATTAAATAAAAAATCAAATTTAACTATTAAATTTTTTTTACCGATTAATTCCAAATTAATCGCGTTCTCTCTTTTTAGATGATATTTTATCCCAGATAAAATATCTCCATAATTAATCCTAGATTAATTTTCTCTATCATCGAATTAATCCCAGATTAATTAAAGTGCGAGTCATACATCATCGGTGAATCATTGGGAAGCGACCCATGAGATCCCCGGATATGTTGGCAGTAAATACGGTCGTCGGACTATCCGAACACGTAAGTACCAAGTACTACGTTTTACCGATTCACGAGACAAGGTTGGCTTCTAGCAAAGCACCATGCCTACCCAATTCTCCGGAAATATCCTTACAGGAATAAAGGATCTGTATCAGGCGTAGTATACATACATCGTATAGTGCATATCGATCTAGTATCGGTTGGTCACGTGCTAGGCCTGGGGCTGGAGTTGTGTCTGCCCCGTACGAAACACATGTCGGATGTCTGGTAACTAGTCTCTATAATCGGATATATATGACCTAGTCATAATATCCCGATGGTCGCGCAGCACTTAAGAGCACAATACCGTATCCTACGTGACATCATCCCCACTATGACTGGAGTGATACTTCCGTCTTGACATCACACCCAATACTCTACGATTCTCAACATACCCAGTATTGGCGTACACAGAACCGGTTAAAGCCCTAGACGACCTCAACCAAAGTATATTGATTGTCGTAAGTATTAGCGGTGCAAGTCTCAGGTTAAGACCAAATACACCTACCCTGATGTCGGACTCCCATAGACACACAGTCATACTGCCAATGGGATTTCGAGGGGGTCTATCCAGAGCGAAGCTGTTTCCCGTACCATCGGTGCAACACAACCTCCTATTACACTTGCATGAGTATCCAATACCTAAATATATGAGAACTATGTTGTTGTGCCCTCACAACTCGCACAAGTGCAATACTAGTCTTTTACGTATTTATCGATGTCCAATCTCGATAATACTCTGACTAGGGATATTTAATGATTTATCCTACGTGGACTGATATTGTCTCATATCATTCTCCGTCCAGGAACAAATCATAGGGACCTCTCATCATCATACATTTAAGGTGATCTAATCACAAATGATAAGAGAGCAATCTCCTTTGTCACATAGTTAATTTGTACAACAACACCATGATCTGTACAAATAGTGACGCTATGGGTCATAATTGTCCAACAATCTCCCACTTGGCCTATAGCCAGTCACTCGAGCGCCTAACACCCGAACTATGTACGGTTGGCTCAAATTGCTGAGAAAAGGTTTTCGTCAGTGGATTTACATGATTATCGTCTGATGCGATTTATACGATCATCACATCGCCATGATGTATGATCCGAACGAATCAGATGAATATCGAAGTATATATATGGATCGTTGATGAGACCATTAATTCTTTAGCCTGTGCTGACGCCTAGCTCAGCTGCTAACAGAACTATATCTAATCTAATTAGATTTATTATCGACCCAAATGGCTTCTTTGCTGCCTCAGCTGCAGCAATAATCCATATTTGTTGTTTATATGGTAACAGTATCTTGCTTGGAAGATTTCCAGCTCACTGTTCCGGTATTCAAACTTTATAGTACCGTTTGCGACTTATAGTCGTCTTTATCGGTTTGGAAACTTGCTACAGTGATCCCAGTCACTTCAAGTTCTCCATCTCCACAGAGTAAGACAGCATCCTTAGTTCTCTAAGATACTAACGGATAATCTTAACTTCAATCCAGTGACTATCACTCGGATTGGTCTGATTGTGACTCCATATGCTCAAAGCGTATGAGACACCAGGTCACGTACATTTTAAATGTACAATTTCTCAGAGAGTGTTAACAACTTTAAATCTATCCCAATAGATCTTTATTCCTAGAATAAAGGTTGTTACTCCTAAGAATTCTACGGAGAATTATCTCGAAAGCCAAGCTTTCGCCGATTGTTTTATGGGAATATCATTTCCAAGAAATGACATATATTATCATTATTTTATACAGGACATTCATGTCAGTGCGCTCCTACTAACCTCCTTATATACACAAGAATTATTTTCGTTTTGAATTAAATCATAAACCATTATGATTACATCAAAACGTCAGCTCTAAGAACCTTATGCTTGCTTCAATCCAAACATGGATCGAACAACCCGCAAACCTAGTTTGCTGGTTTAGGTACGACAAAATCGTCATGATGTTATAAACATTCTCCAAAAAGGTTTCCGTTTAAGGAAAGCGATTTTGATCTTTAACTGACACATTTCATAAATGTACAATTTCAGCAAGCATTATCCAAATGGATTTACCGTGGCAAACAGGTAAAAAGGTTGAACCGTAATCAACACAATATTGATAACGATACCTTTTCACTAAAAGCCTAGCTTTGTACGTTGGTATGTTGCCATCCATGTATGTCTTCCTTGAAGACCTTTAAGTACCAATAGGCACAATGCCTTACGGTACATCAATAGTGTCTAAACATAGTTGGTATACATGGAATCCATTTCGGACTCATGGCACTTTGCCATAAAAGGGAGTTGATACCTTGTATCACTTCCTCAAACGTAGTCGGTTGGTCTACCTCAACAAGATTGACATCTTTATGAGGTGAGATCAGAAACCCATACCCCAGGTTGTTTTCTGATTCTCTCCGATCTACGCGGTTCTTGTGTATTCGAAGATTATGGTAATAGTTTCATCCTTGATGAACTATTTGTGTTCCATTAAGATTCGGTGCCTTGAACAGTATTACTCCGATTTTCATCGAGTTATACCATCCTCTCACTTACCATTGCATATCGGTATTCCTTTTAGGAAAACCGCATGGTGAGCAACAATAACATTGTTCTCTCGTGAGATGTATAAGTACTATATTTATGGTATCCCTATGATGACCTACAATTGGCACTTATCCTATTTGGGTTTAAGTTTGGTATTATCCAAACATATGCCTAGCATACCCAAATCATCAGGAATGAGAAACCCGGTTTCTTTCCCGTTCATATATAATATGATATCTGTCAAACAGTTTATTATGGAACCTTATTCAAATAAGTTCTTGAACTGTTAATGCATATCCGTTGATGGAAATGGTAGCTCAGAGCGACTCATGATTAGCCTTATCATGTCTAGCAAAATTCGGTTTCTCCGTACGGACACACAGTCAAACTGACATGTCTCGGGAGGAGTCCTCATTGAAAGAATACTATACTCTTTCACGTATGTTTGAAACTTACTGCTTAAGTATTTTCCATTACGGTCTTACCGCGATGGTTTAATACTTTAGACGATCTTTTGTCTACTTCGTGTCGAAACTCTAAAAGTTATCGATTTGTGTTCTTCAAAAGAAACACATAACCATAACGTGATGCCACATCTGTTAAGGTCACGAAATATTCATATTCACATCTAGCATTGCTAGATATGGGCCCACTTACTTCACTATGAATAGGGCCAACAGATCGGTGGCATTAGCACTTTTACCAAGTAAATAGTGTTTTAGGCACTTTGCCCAATAAACTAGATTCGCAGACTTTATTTGAATAGAATCAAATTAGTCCTAGTACCCACTCTTCGAAAGTGTGGATATACGAGTCTTGTTTGATTGTGTCCCAGACAACAATGCCACAATTAGTTTCTTAACTGATCAAATCAGTTTGAGCTATTTATTTGTCATGTTTTATATTTGAGATATTATTTATATTCAAAATATAAATTCTGTTACTCATATCTAATGTGTTTATCTTAATATCATTCTTTATATAATGAAACACTTTAGTGTTCTAGAATATAAAGGTCTATCCGCAACAGATTAAACACTGATATAAAGATAATGTTTCTAGTCAAACTAGTTACATTATAACATTTCCTAATTTAAGTATATACCCAAAAGGTAGTTCCTAAACTTAGGATTCTACGGTCGAAACAGCGACTTTCGTCCCGTTTCCGATTCGCAGATTAATCTCAGCTTGAAGTCAGTATCCTGCTCACAGTAGATTCTGAACATCAATCCATATAATTTATGTACCATACTAAGTATTTTAAAATCCAATTTTAATACTAGTAATAGACATAATATTGACAAACATTCTTAAAGTCAGAGCCTTTCCTTTCTTTAATTCCTTTGTGTCTGCCATATCCAAATGACAGTCACTTTAGGATATGTCATTTATCTTCCCAGAAGATCATAATGATTTTGCCTTTGACCTTTCAAATATTTCAAAAGCCTTTGGCCAAGCCTTGGGTTTCTAGAATATTTAAGTATGGTGCGCCTTGCACCACTTACCTAATTGCAAAGTTTGACTTTATCTCCTCGAGAATAGTCTTTAACCCTCCAAGAGTTATTTATTGCAATTTTAATACTTCTTAAATCTAATCATAGATTTATGACAAGTATATCGAATTAAGCACTTAAGTTATCATCACATAAATCTTCCAAAGATTATGCTCTACTATTTGCTTAATTCTTGGCTTAGGCATAATAGGTTATTTTATCAAATAAAGTAACTTATTATTTATTTCCAGGACCATCCTGAAATTATTCCCAATTTAAAATATAGTCGTTTAAATACAATTGTCACCTAGGATTATGTTTTAAACACTAATCTTTCATTCATCTTGATTCTAATAGTCCAACTATTTAATCAACGATTTGTGGTACTATGTATTATATTGATTATTATAGTCCAACTATACAATCAAATATGATTTAAATCAATTAACCTCTATTACATTGATTATTATAATCCAATTATAAAATCAACTGTAAATTGAAATTAATTAATTCAAATATATTGATTACTATAATCCAATTATATAATCAACTATAATACAGTCCAACTGCTTATTAAAACAACAGTTTAAATATTAGTCCAACTAACATTTAATTTATATGACGAATAATTTGAATGAGCGCGTAATGGCAAGTAATTAAACGAATATTACAAATTCAATTCTTGCCTCCCACTATTTTTCGGCGAGCCTCTAACCCTCTGTCGAGTACTCGGGAAACCGTGTTTCCTAGTGGGCTAGGATCCCGTTAAATAACACACAATCTTGACTTTGGCCAACAAATTGTATGATATTTAACTAGGTAGATCTCAAAGATCAATTGTATCCAATCCAATTCCTAGATCCAGTAGGCGGATATCCAAATCCTAAACATATATCTTATATATGCCAATGCATCCAATGTATTACCTAACCTTTTTCCTCTGAATCAACTAAGTCTTGGCTTTGGCACAACAAACCTATGAGATACCAGTCAAGCGCGACCCATTGACCATGGAAAGCTTCGTAATCAATGTCGATGGACAAGAAGTGGTCTTGACTTTGGCCAACAAACCACAACTTGGACAAGACACCAATATAGAACAAAACTCTCGTGATTCAAACACATCTTCGACAGGAAAACGGGTCTTGACTTTGGCCAACAACCCAATGCCAGTCTCGGATCTTGAGTAAGAATCACTCAATGGAAGGAAAAATGCATGATATTTGATGAGGGTTTTTCGCGTGCAAATTGGCTACCAATTTATTATCTTTGTTTAGGTCCCATCATCATACACCCTTAAACATGCATTCTAAACACATAATAAAGCGCCATATGAAAATAAATAATAATGATATGCGGATGGATACTTAACACATTGATCCTAGATCAAATCTCTCCTTTCTCTCTCAAACTAGCACTTGTATTATTTCTACCCGTTACACTACACTACTAAAGAAACCTCATTTACATTGAGGGGAATAGGTGAGAAGAGAATACAAAGAGAATAGAGGTGATAAGGCTGGACACGCAGGTCCAATTTAATAAATCGAATTTATTACAACAATTTCCAAAATTGCCCCCACCCAACTAATATCCATCCGATATACATTATTCATTCACAACACACCATGTATTCACACAAGTATGTTATCAATCAATCTAATCAAATTAATTAATCTGATAATTAGTGATCATCCAATGTTCAAACAACGATTTGATTTTGCGCGAGTCAAACTCGTTTTTGCGAATAAGTACTCAAAGTACGAATTCTCGAATTAAATTAAACTACAATATTAAATCCAATTTAATATGTATTTAATACTAATTCACTATTTTAATTCCGAATTAAATATTACACTTTGTTAATAAATTTTACGACTTAAATTCCAAATTAATCGTTACGGGTCTCAAAGCCTGATTAACGTCCAACGTCAATTTAATTCAAGTCCAATGGGCTTTCAATTAATTTCTTTAAGGCATGGGCTTCGGCAACCAAAGCCCAATCAAGGAGTAACCCCATAAGCCCAGAAATCAATTTCGCCCATTAGGCCCAATTAAACTTTAAAGGTTTATTAAGTTGCATTTGGGCTTTATGGAAGCGGTTTTGGGCCCAATTGGATCCAATCCAATTTGCCTAAACCCAACTTTGTACAACAAAGCCCAATAAGCCCATTTACAACTTTAAAAGCCCAAATCCAATTTTAAGGCCCATATAATTAAATTACCAAATTCCAAATTTCCAATTTAATTAACTAAAGTGTATATCATGATTAATCACCCAACTCAATATTTCCAAAACATCAAATTAGTCCAATTAATCATGTCATCATCATCATCACATGTCCAAACATTAATGAAAAATCAAACCCATTCACCATGCTCAAGTCTCGGCCAAGGGATGCATTTTTGTCCAAATCTGAATTCAATCCAATCAAATCCAAATTAACATTAAATCATCATACCGAATGATTTCCAACAATCCAATTATCAAAAATCAAAATTCCAAGACTACAATAGGGCTATTCCATTCGGCCACATAAGGTATTTGGGGTTTTAGTTCAATTCAAAATTAAATCCAATTCAATCTCAAATTAACATCATCCAACATCATTAAACTCACTCATCCAATGAATCAAAATGAAAAATTTCAAGAATCCCAAAATACCTAATGTATTCGAACAAGGCATCAAATTAGGGGAAATTTGTTCCAAATACAATTTGTTGAAATTGATCCAATCAAACTTCAATTAAACATATATTAAGCATGCTCAATCAAACAATTTAACCAAATCATGCTCAAAATCAGTTTACCCAATTTTAAGCCCTAAATATTTCATACTTGAACCTAGGCTCTTGATGCCACTGTTGGTTTCTATTTAGGTCCCAAGATCATAACAAGCATGAAAAACATGTGTGAATACATCAAAGGAGATAGCGGAATACTCACATCGATCGGTTGAGACGATACGGCAACAAACAAAAGATTTTGGCCTCCATTTCCACGCCCACTGCAGTGCAGTCACTGCCATCAATTTTCAGTTTTGGATCTGAGATTTGGAGCTTCAATCTTCGTCGTTTGATTCCCGGCTCGTGGGTGGGTTTCCCTAACACCTTCGTATGCGTCTTAGAAGTGTACTAGCACTTGGATCTTGCCACAAAATCAAGCTTCTTCCTCTCTTGGACTGTCACGTTTTTGGACAGTTTCACAGCCCCTTGGGCGCCACTTTGAGAGAGAGATAGGTGATGAGAAAGTGTGTATTAGGTTAAGAGAGAGTGATGTGTTGTAGAGATATTTTGCCTTTTAAACTTTAGGTAAAACCATTTCACCTCTACCTTTTAACCCTAAACTTGGTAGGTGTGGGTAAATGGTTTTTCAAAAGCAAAACAAGGTAGTTGGGTGGTAGGTACACCTACCACACATGGTCCCCACATATTTGAATTCAAAATCCAAATATCTCTACGAACATTTGCCGCGGTTCGTTTCGTTTAATCCGATTAAACGAACTTCCGTCGTTAAATAATTAAATCTAATTTAATTAAATATCGATGCCTCGCAAATATATTACGAACGTCGTTTACGAATTAATTCTAAATTAATTCGTTCGTTCGCATTAAAGTCTGACTTTAATTTCGTAATGAAATCCAATTCATATTAATATATCCGATATATTAATTTTGCCCATTCGAATAAATTAAATAGAAAAATCAAATTGAACTATTAATTTATTTTACCGATTAATTCCAAATTAACCGCGTTCTCTCCTCTTTAGAAGATATTTTATCCCAAATAAAATATCTCCATAATTAATCCCAGATTAATTTTCTCTATCATCGAATAATCCCAGATTAATTAAAGTGCGAGTTATACATCATCGGTGAATCATTGGGAAGCGACCCATGAGATCCCCGGATATGTTGGCAGTAAATACGGTCGTCGGACTATCCGAACACGTAAGTACCAAGTACTACGTTTTACCGATTCACGAGACAAGGTTGGCTTCTAGCAAAGCACCATGCCTACCCAATTCTCCGGAAATATCCTTACAGGAATAAAGGATCTGTATCAGGCGTAGTATACATCGTATAGTGCATATCGATCTAGTATCGGATGGTCACGTGTTAGGCCTGGGGCTGAGTTGTGTCTGCCCCGTACGAAACACATATCGGATGTCTGGTAACTAGTCTCTATAATCGGATATATATGACCTAGTCATAATATCCCGATGGCCGCGCAGCACTTAAGAGCACTAATACCGTATCCTACGTGACATCATCTCCACTATGACTGGAGTGATACTTCCATCTTGACATCACACCCAATACTCTACGATTCTCAACATACCTAGTATTGGCGTACACAGAACCGGTTAAAGCCCTAGACGACCTCAACCAAATTATATTGATTGTCATAAGTATTAGCGGTGCAAGTCTCAGGTTAAGACCAAATACACCTACCCTGATGTCGGACTCCCATAGACACACATTCATACTGCCAATGGGATTCCGAGGGGGTCTATCCAGAGCGTAGCTGTTTCCCGTACCATCGGTGAAACACAACCTACTATTACACTTGCATGAGTATCCAATACCCAAATATATGAGAACTATGTTGTTGTGCCCTCACAACGCGCACAAGTGTAATACTAGTCTTTTACGTATTTATCGATGTCCAATCTCGATAATACTCTGACTATGGATATTTAATGATTTATCCTACGTGGACTGATATTGTCTCATATCATTCTCCGTCCAGGAAAAAATAATAGGGACCTCTCATCATTTATACATCTAAGGTGATCTAATCACAAATGATAAGAGAGCAATCTCCTTTGTCACATAGTTAATTTGTACAACAACACCATGATCTGTACAAATAGTGACGCTATGGGTCATAATTGTCCAACAGAAAGAGCACAGGAAGATACCGGACCTGAGAAGCACCACACTCAAGACAATAGAAAAAGAGGAAGTCACAAGAGGCGGCATGGAACCAAAGACAGCAGCATGAAATCTTGGCTGCGGGAGGAGGTAGCCAAATAGGGAGTATTCCCCAACACAGACATAGGAGATGCCCGGGACGGTAAAGATGAGTCCCCCCTCACAGAAGAAATAAGGTCAGAAAAATTCCCAAAAAGATTCAGCATGCCAACCATGGCGCCATACAAAGGCCATACCGATCCCAAAACCCACGTTGAAGGTTTCGTCATACTAATGGAAGTACAAGGGGTAACGGGGGACGCCATTTGCAAGGTGTTCCCCTTAACTCTGGCCGGACCGGCCATCCTATGGTATAGAAGCCTAGCCCCAAGAAGCATCAGCAGCTTCACTCAACTCAGAAAGTCATTCATACGGCACTTTAAAGGGGCTTGTGTCCCCAGGAAGACGATTGGAGAACTAAGACTTATGAAACAAGGAGACGATGAACCTTTGAAAATATTTATTGAAAGATACCACAATATGGTACTCGAAGTCGGAGGGTATGAGTCCCCCGAGGCCCTGGAAAGCTTAAAGGGAGCCTTGAAAGTCGGGAGGCTATGGACCCACCTAAGGATCCAAGACACCCCGAACTACGCAACCGCCTTGGAGGTAGCCCGGAAGTTCGTTCTGTTAGAAAATGAGGAGAAAATATCCCGAAGAGGGAACACCACCAGAGAAAGGACCACAAGAGAGGGCGCCCCCCGTCGCGTAGAAAGAGAATCCAGAAGGCCGCCTCTAAAACACAAGGAGTTCAAACCACTGCACCGAGACAACCAAGAGAGAAGGGCGCCGACCCAAGTAAACCATGTGGTCGAGGAAGATGCATACATTCCCCTAAAGAAACCACTGAGACAAATTGTCATGGAGATTCAGGGGAAAGGCCTCTTGGTAGAACCCGACCAAAGAAGATTTCCCCCGGACAAGAGGAACCAAAAGTCTTATTGCATACATCACAACTCCAGGGGACATGCAACGGACGGGTGTAAAGATCTACGGGAACAGATGGAAGACCTAGCACGAAACAGATATCTGAACAAGTACATTGACCATGAAGTTATGGCGACTAGGCAGATGACACATAGCACTGACCAGAGATTCTAATCGGTCAGGGAAAAACTATAAGAAACTCGGGAGTCAGACGTACTAGAAACGGAACAGGCCCCGGGATTACAAGGTGGTCGGTCGGTATCAAACAATTCCCACAAATGAGCCAAATATAAAGTTTTTTCTCGAAATATCCCGCAAAAGAACTGTAAGGAGGACAGTATGTCCACAAATATGAATAAAACCTTTTTTCATCCGCTTTCTTAAAAAAAAGCTGAAAGCCATATACAAAAACGGGGGACATGCTCGACGCCCACTACAAAAGACAGTTGGCACCAAGGCCGCTTCAACCATCGGCTCGAGGCTGGATTTTGCTCCGCCGAGGACACTTAGTTTTTCAGCTCGGGGTCGGGGTACGTCCCACCGAGTCAGCCCTTCGGACTGGGGACGTAACATTCCCCCCAGGTCCAAGTGCCTTTTTCAGCTTGGGGTCAGGGTACGTCCCACCGAGTTAGGCCTTCGGACTGGGGACATAACATTCCCCCAGGTCCAAGTGCCTTTTTCAGCTCGGGGTAGGGGTACGTCCCACCGAGTCAGCCCTTCGGACTGGGGACGTAACATTCCCCCCAGGTCCAAGTGCCTTTTTCAGCTCGGGGTCGGGGTACGTCCCACCGAGTCAGCCCTTCGGACTGGGGACGTAACATTCCCCTAGGTCCAAGTGCCTTTTTCAGCTCGGGGTCGGGGTACGTCCCACCGAGTCAGCCCTTCGGACTGGGGACGTAACATTCCCCCAGGTCCAAGTGCCTTTTTCAGCTCGGGGTCGGGGTGCGTCCCATCGAGTCAGCCCTTCGGACTGGGGACGTAACATTCCCCCCAGGTCCAAGTGCCTTTTTCAGCTCGGGGTCGGGGTACGTCCCACCGAGTCAGCCCTTCGGACTGTGGACGTAACATTCCCCCAGGTCCAAGTGCCTTTTTCAGCTCGGGGTCGGGGTAAGTCCCACCGAGTCAGCCCTTCGGACTGGGGAAGTAACATTCCCCCATAACCAAGTATCTCTCTTGGCTCGAGGTCCTCAGGGACATACTCGATGCATAGGATCCGTGAGAAGCATAGCACGGGGAGGGATGATACCCCATTGGCGATTTCTTACTCCAGTGTTACCTAACATAAAGAAGAATATGCCCTTAATGTGTCGAACACTCTTTGATCCTCACTTAACCGATGTAATGGATCTGTGGGAAAGCATAGCACGGGGGATAATGATGCCCCCGTGACGATTGCTAGCTCCAGTGATACCGGACCTAAGGAGGAGTATACCCTTAGTATCACGGACACTCTTTGATCCGTTCATCATTTGGATCCGAGAGAGGCGCAACACGGGGATGTGTTGTGCCCCTGTAGCGTGTGTCTGCTCCAGCGTGGTAAGGAGAAGCCCTCATACAATACACAGGCTCCACAGTGACCCGACGTGTTGAGGATGTACCCTCACCATTCAAACACTCAACTGATCCAAACCCTGGTTCACCGGGACACTGAATTGAAAGATTCAGAATTGTGTTTTGGAGGCCTCGGGCAGGACGCTATTTTGAGGCATCCGTGCTGTTGTTTACATTTGTAAAAAAATTTTCTTTTGGGACAAGTGCCGAGTCACCCCCACCTTTTTGGTCTTATTTTTCAAATTTTTGATTTTGTTTTTCGCTGGTCTGGCAAGGGGACGCCCGTGTCAGATTCGGTAGGGCTTCACAAGGTTGATTCAATTCCCTTCTGAGCAAGTCCCAAAGATTACCTGGCACAGGGCTGGATTCGTTCCGCCGAGGCCACTTGTTTATTCGGCTCGGGGCTGGATTCGTTCCGTCGAGGCCACTTGTTTATTCGGCTTGGGGCTGGATTCGTTCCGCCGAGGTCACTTGGTTTCTCTCAGCTCGGGGTCGGGTTACGTCCCACCGAGTCCGCCCTTTTGGTCTGGGGATGTAACATTCCCCCAGGGCCAAGTATTCATCTCAGCTCGGGGTCGGGTTACGTCCCACCGAGTCCGTCCTTTTGGTCTGGGGACGTAACATTTCCCCAGGGCCAAGCGTTCATCTCAGCTCGGGGTCGGGTTACGTCCCACCGAGTCCGTCTTTTTGGTCTGGGGATGTAACATTCCCCCAGGGCCAAGCGTTCATCTCAGCTCGGGGTCGGGTCGTGTCCCACCTAGTCCATCCTTTTGGTCTGGGGACGTAACATTCCCCTAGGGCCAAGTGTTCATCTCAGCTCGGGGTCGGGTCGTGTCCCATCGAGTCCGTCCTTTTGGTCTGGGGACGTAACATTCCCCCAGGGCCAAGTGTTCATCTCAGCTCGGGGTCGGGTCGTGTCCCACCGAGTCAGTCCTTTTGGTCTGGGGACGTAACATTCCCCCAGGGCCAAGTGTTCATCTCAGCTCGGGGTCGGGTTACGTCCCACCGAGTCCGTCCTTTTGGTATGGGGCCGTAACATTCCCCCAGGGCCAAGTGTTCATCTCAGCTCGGGGTCGGGTTACGTCCCACCGAGTCGGTCTTCTTCAGACTTGGGAAGTAACATTCCCCCAGAGCCTAGCTCGGGATCGGATTACATCCTTTCCAGCTCATGCCGTCCCCCACGGAGGGGTCTCAAGTGCTCGAAAAAAAATAATAACAAAAAAAAGAAAGAGACAAGAGAAAACACATAAAAATATATACATATATACAGCTGAAGAGTCATTAAAAAAAAAAAAATTATGTGTACACAGGGCCCCGTCCGGGTTACCCCTTCTCAATAACCCGAACAAGGGCGAGACATTCTTCCTCGGCTGGTTCAGACGTTAGTTGGGTAGGCTCGGCCTCAGAAAGGGGAACAGCAGCTTCAACCATGTCAACCTGGGAAACCCCTACTTCAGGGGCAGGAGCAGGAACCTCAGAGCAGACTTCTTGGGGAACAGGAGGGACCGGAGCAACCGAAATTGGGTCGGGATCCATCGCCTCCTCGGATGAAAGGGGGAGCCACTTCTGAAATTCCTCCTCGGACATCTCCCCTTTACAAAAACGGATAGCTGCATGGATTGGCCCCATATCCAGGTCAGGCAGTACCATCGGGATGATCTCGACACAGTCCCCGACTCCTTCAAGTCGGATTGCGTCCCTTTCAGCCTCCAGCTCAGTTTCCTTACCCTTCAACTCATCCCGGGCCCGTACCAGCTCTTCATCCTTGGCCCTCAGCTTGGACTCAACGCTGCACACTTCCACCTGCAAGATCCTGTTGTCAGCCTGGGCAGCCTCCAAGTCCTTCTTGGCGGCATCAGCATTCTTTCTCTCCAAAGAAGCGGCGGCCCTGAGAGCTTTATTTGTGGTGTGGGCCTCAACAGCAGCCAGCTCCAGATTCTTTATATCCTCCTCTTTCCGGACCAGCTCGGCCTCCATTTCACTGAGCCGGTTCTGGAGCCGCTGAGCCTGGCCGCCTTCAGACAAAAGGCTTATAAACAGGTCCTTATTTTTTGCCGCCAAATAATTTGCCTGCCGAAAAGAAAAAGAAGTTAGTTGCAAACCAAGTCCGAAAGACACCTTGGATGAAGAAAAGAAGAAAAAGAAATAAACCTGAGCAAGCTGGGAGCACAACTTGGCGACCACATCTTCAGGTGAAAGGTCCTCGAACTTCGGAACCTTCTCAGGAGGTACAGCCCCGGCCAGCTCATTGAAGGCCGGTACCAAATGGGAGGTAGCCTCCCTGATGTTCTTCCCAAGGTCATTAATCCCGAGAACCACAACACCCTTCAGTTTTTTGGAAGGACCCTCCTCCCGAACTGAAGTTTCTCTGCTCGGTGCATCCTCCTCCTCCAATTACCTCCGCAGTTGAGGATCCACGGCTCCAAAATGACGTTTCCTCCTCCTGGAAGACCTCTGAGGGCTATCAGGACGGGTAGCACCCATTGGAAGCACCCCGGCAGACGAAGACCGACCTTGAGAGCTCGGACGCCCCATCTCCTCAACCACCTTCCCGGCCTCAGAAGTTTCAGGTCGTTTTCGAGAAGTACTAGCTCCGCCAGAACCAGTTTTCCTCGAAACACCGGACAACCGATCAAGGTACTTCGGTCTCTTCGACATACCTGCAAAGAGCAAAAAACAAAAGAAAGGTTCACGACCTGAGCATACAAAAAAAGAAGAAAACATCAAACATGACAAATAAATAAGGGAACTGGCCAAACAGATCAAACATACATCTACCTATCCGACCCGAGACCTTGGGAGGGGCGACCCGTATAAGTCCTGATTCAAAGAATGCCGCATCATTTACCAACTCCCTCCAGTGGGCGGCATACCGCCGAGCCCTGAATACCCGCTTCCGGACCTGGTGGGAAACCTTGGGAGCATCCCTCCAATAGGCTAGGAAGAATAAAAAAAAAAAAAGAATAAGAAGGGGTAAGAATCCAAATAAAGAAAAGCTAAGGGAAGAAAAGATAAAGGTCAAATCTCCTAACCTCCCGCTCTAAAGATATCTGGTACCAAGATCTCCCCATCATCCGACCTCAAGGTCCGTCCCCAATCTCCAGTGGCCCAGAACCAGAGGTCTTTGAAATTCTTATTAGAATCAGGGAGCTTTTGGACGACGTTTGACGAGCTGTCATAAGCAGAGAGGTAGTACCAACCATGGTGAGTTTTTGGGTTGGCCTTCAACCGATAAAACCTCTTGACCTCTTCAAAAGAAGGTTCGCCAAGCCCTACCCGATGCCAAGCTACATACGACCCAGCCAAAATCCTCCAACTGTTAAGACTCAGTTGACAGAGGGCGATCTCCATCTCGGCCAGAATCCAGGCGAAATAAGGTTGAATCGGCAGCCGTAGTCCACACTCGAAGAAAGCAGGAAGAAGCGCCACCGAGCCCTCATCAGGTTGACTAGCACGATCCATCGGGCTGGGAACTTCGAGGGCAATATCTATTGGGATATCGTATCGTTGCCGCAACAGCGCCAGGTCGTCCTCAGTTATCTTGGACGGCCGATTCATGTCCAGAGCCGAGCTACCAAGATCACCAGGCTCTGGATCCCTCCGAGGGACCCTTTGGTGATAAGTATCTTGCTCAACCTCGGAAGGGGTAGGGGTAGTATCAAGGTCTTCCACACTGGGTGCTCCCGAACCCGAGGAAAGCTCTTCAGCAGGGGGAGTGGAGGGTTTAACAGGGTTTTTATGGGAAGAACTTTTGTCAGACATCCCTAAACATCTGAAAGACAGAAAATGAAGGGGAAATCAGTCCATAAAAACTACTCAGAGCCGCCGTCTCAACTAGGCAGGTGGGTTCTAAGTGCCCTAAAGCAAGAAACCAACAAGCTATAAATCTTTCCCTAGCAACATTCAAAAGTAACAACAAGATTCACAACACACAACAGTGAAGAGGTCGTTCAGAAGACTTACTTGTTCTTTCAGAAAAAATTGAAGATTGCACAGCACGGTTTGCTCGTCCCCAAAATTTTGCAGGTCACAGTGGAGAGAGAAAGACTCACGGCAGGAAGAAACTCCAAAAACGCTGAGTCGAACGAGTCACGGTTGAAACATTCACAAGAGAAATCGGCCAAAAAGACTGCACAGTAGAAGCCTCGTCCTCTTATAGTGATAAATGGGACGCTCATGGCCGTTAGATCTAGAAAAGAAGCCTGGATGGATGCCAAGTGTCAACAACGGAAGAAGCCTTCCCGGATCAAACGAAGGGTTAAGTATCAAAACGCCCCTACACGGTCGATTCACTTTCCCTTTTGGCGAGAATCCGACGGATGGTCGACAAGTGTCACAATTAGAAAAAACCCTAAAAGATGATTTGATGGGCATTTAAAACAGACGTGACTATTGCGCGTCTCAAGAAAAGGCGCTTGAAAAGGGGCGACAGAACACTTCAGAATCGGGTCGACCTCCACTAGAATAAATCAGCACACCATCTTTACATAGTTCCCGGCACCAAATTGCATACTCGTTGGAACCGAGAACTAGGGGACAGATGTTGATGGTGTTTTTAGGCACTATGTTATTCAAGCAGCATGACAGGGGTAAGAAAGGTAATTCACTTCTCGGTCAACATCATTAATGCCGACCCGACCACTAAGAGCCAAACAGTGAGAGACCGAGCACTTGATGATAGGTGACCGACCACTTTTCCAGATAAATCGGGCACTATCAGGTCGACAGCAGCATCCTCAGTACAAAGAACTATCATGACCGACCTCATGAAGACCGACCATATGGCGAGACATGTTCAAGAAGATAACGCATTATTCTTGCGGATAAGATAAACAAGTTATCCTACTTTGACAAGGAAAAGTAATAAGTCAGAATCCAAAAAGGAATAAGAAAAGTGAAAGCAATATTAGACTAGGAATCCTTATAATAGGAGAACACTGATTCGACCAGGAATTCTTATACGAATAGGAATCTGATTTCTGTACTATTATAAATAGAAGGATAGAATATGTGTAATGGCATCGGAATCATCAAGCTCTGACTTGTAGAAAACAAAAAGAGACCAAAAAAAGAGTGTTTAAGTAATAAAAGTATCATCATGTTTGTGTCCGTGGACGTAGGTCGGATCCAAATCTACCGAACCACGTTAAATATCCTTGTTGATTGGTGTGTTTATCTGTTTTTTGCTAAATTTGCTTTTGGTCCCCCATAACCAAACAAATTCACTATTGAAGGAGGATTACCTCGGAGGTGATATTCCAATATTACCCTGAGACCAAAATCAGCCGTCAACACATATATATATACCCTCGAAATTTTATAAAATGGATAAATACGTCTTTTTGTTTTAAAAATAGACATATAATTTTAAATTTTAGTAAGATATTATATACCCCAATGCTGCTTAAAAAGACATAAGCACCCTAAAATTTTGTTTAATTGTTAAAAATTCTAACATCATAAATTATGTCATCAAATTAAAAATATTTATAGTTATCGTCATCGTTCTCTCAATTCTAAAAATATTACATTTTTATAAAATTTTATCTGTTATTTTCACGAAATTTTTGTTGCGATTCTCTTACCACTTAAAAGTGTTTATGAGGAAAATTTACATTATATTGCTACTTGAACATAATTTACAAAGATTATAAACTTTGTAACAATAAACCTTACACTTCACTCTCTAAGCTCTCTTAACATGGAGCTTAATATTTTTGAAATGCTTGAACTCTCAAATGAGAGCTCAATTTACAAGCAATGACTTATTTTCTAACTCAATAAAAATTAGTGGAGTGGTTGCCATAATTGTCAACTAATTGAGTGCTTATAGGTGGTTATATCAAAAACATTAATTGGTTAATGATAGTTGTAACAAACCAATCATTCACAAATGTGTTGGTTTCTAATTAGGTCCCAAGAATCATCAAATCAAGCAATAAACAAGTAAATACACAAAGGAGAATGGCGGAAACATATTCACAATGAACGGTTTGGATGCTACGAAGAACAAAACTCCTCCAAGATGGCTTGAAGCTCTCAGCAATGACTCCCAACGGCAGTAGGGTGCTCGGCTTCACTGGTTTTGCTCTCCACCATTTTCGGCCATGTATGACCTCCATTGAAGCTCCAAGCTTCAAGCTTCAAAAACGATTTCATGCTCACGAAAACGCTGCCCTATCACCTTAGGATAACCCATTTGTATGTTAGCACCTTGTCGTCTTCCTTGCTTCTCACGGCCAAGCCAAGATCTGCAGGAAGAAGAAGAAGAAACGGCTCAAAGCCGAGAGAGAATAGGAGGGAAAGAAAAGGTTTCCTTGAAACCGTAAGTGTGGAGAGAGAGAGAGGGAATAAAAAATAAAAAAAATAAAAAAGGTTTTTATATATTTGATTTTCTAAAAATCAAATACCAAAACCCTTTACCATTTATCAAAAAATCAAAAAGCAAAAAGCAATTAATGCTTTTCAACTTCCACATCAATCACTCAATCAATCAATCAAATTGTCACATCACTCAAAGTGACATGTGATTTGACGCTTGATGTGACTAATGAATTGATGCTTGATGTGACTTGTGTGCCGCACTCGAATTCGAAATGCGAATGCGCTCGCAAACACACTCGGGCTCGGGTTCGCTAATTCCAAATTAACGAATTTTCCGTTGCGACGTAATTAAATGATTACGCCTAGCAAAATCAATATTCACGTCGCTAACGAATTAATTCTAAATTAACTCGTTCGCCCGAATTAAAATCTAATTTCAATTCCGCGTCGAAATCCAATTTCGTATAATATATCGAATAAATTATTTTATCGATTAATTAAAAATTAATCGTTCTCTCTCTTTAATTGATATTTTATCCCAGATAAAATATCTCCGTAATTAATCCCAAATTAATTTTCTCTCTCAACTAATTAATCCCAGATTAATAAAGTGCGAGTCATACGTCATCGGTGAATCTTCGGGAAGCGACCCATGAGATCCCCGGATATGTTGGCAGTAAATTCAGTCGTCGGACTATCCGAACACGTAAGTACCTAGTACTACGTTTATACCGATTTACAAGACAAGGTTGTCTCCTTGCAAAGCGCCATGCCTACCCAATTCTCCAGAAATATCCTTACAGGAATAAATGATCTATATCAAGCGTAGTATACCGTAGTATTGTGTATGTCGATCCAGTATTGGATGTCCACGTGCTAGGCCTAGGGCTGGAATTGTGTCTGCCACGTACGAAGCACATATCGAATGTCTGGCAACTAGTCTCTATAATCGGATATACATGACCTAGTCATAATATCCCGATAGCTCGAGCATTTAAGAAAACGAGTTCCGTATCCTATGTGACCATCATCTCCATATGACTGGAGTGATACTTCCGTCTTAACATCACACCCAACACACTACGATTCTCAATATACCCAGCATTGGCGTACACAGAACCTGTTAAAGTCCTGGACGACCGCAACCAAAGCATATTGATTGTCGCAAGTATAAGCGGTGCAAGTCTCAGGTTAAGACCAAATATACATACCCTGATTGCAGACTCCCATAGACACATAGTCATACTACCAATGGGATTCCGCAGGGGTCTATCTAGAGCGAAGCTATTTCCCGTACCATCGGTAAAACACAACCTCCTATTACACTTGCGTGAGTATCCTATACCCAAATAAATGAGAACTATGCCGTCGTGCCCTCACAACGCGCACAAGTGTAATACTAGTCTTTTACGTATTTATCGATGTCCAATCTCGATAATACTCTGACTAGGGATATTTAATGATTTATCCTTCGTGGACTGATACTGTCTCATATCATTCTCAGTCCAGAAAAAAATCACAAGGACCTCCTTTGTCACATAGTTAATTTGTACAACAACACCGTGATCTGTACAAATAGTGACGCTATTGATTAATGGTAAAACTATCACTATTATCCACTCATTTAACTTAATATTTTGTATAGTTTCTTGAGTTTTGTGAATATTTTGATGTGTTTTGTGTTATTTTGTAGATAAAAAAAGTTTCAGGACATTCTGGAGGTGATTTGGAGCAAAACTGTGAAATTTGGTGAAATTTGGCAAAAAGGGTATTTTGGTAATTTTGGGCGTCCCGACACAAAGGGTATTTTGGTAATTTTGGACATCCCGACACCAAAATAAAATTTCAGGACATTCTGGAGGTGATTTGGAGCAAAACTGTGAAATTTGGCAAAAAGGGTATTTTGGTAATTTTGGGCATCCCGACACCGAGGGTATTTTGGTAATTTCACCGAATGCCACGTGTCAAAAATTCAACGAGCCGTTTTTTTAGCCACCATGCCACGTGTCGAAAATTCAGCGATCCAAAAAAAATAATAAAATAATAAAAAAACAAAATCAGAAAAAATAATAATAAAAAATTAGATTTTTTTGCCTATAAATAGATTTTGAATTTCTTAGTTTCAATGTACCTCATCCTCTGAAATCCTTATAAATAAAAGAGAGTTCTTCTTATTTTCTTCTTATATTCAGTTTTATTTACGCTTTGTAGTAGTAATTATATCCATTCATGTGGGGTAACTTCTCTATGCTGAGGTAATAAGGTAATACTTTTACTTTTGTTATTTAGATTAATCTCCCTTAAAATATAATATATAAACTATTTAAAACCTGACTTAATAAAGAATACCGCCATTCTGGACGGTTGGTTATTCAATTTAATCTGGTTAAACCTGACTTAATGAGGATACCGCCATACTGGACGGTTGGCATAATTTTTGTTCCGCCTTTATGGCTGGTTTATTTTAATTTGACTTAAAGAGGATACCGCCATACTGGACGGTTGGTTTAAAATATCACAAGGATATATATTATATTATGGGAGATATCTAAATAGTAAATAGTAGAAGTTAATTCCTTTTACCTTAGCATTTTATTTATTTTTCCGCATTTACTTTTTAGTAATTTTTATGTCTTTTTACTTGTCCTAACTATGTATTATAACTAAGTTAGTTTTCTAGGTTGTGATGAAATCTAATATCACCGGTTTATAAGAGGTTATTTTATAATTTGAGTAATTTAAAGGTTTACTTATTAAGTCTTAAATGCTTTTTGTTGTTTGATCACCAATAAGATTGATGTGGTAAATCTAAAATGAACTAGACATAGGGATTTTAAGTTTTAACCTTTGACTTAATAGCCCACGATCTTCTTTGATGATAGATAACCCTTTAATAGATTTCCTTACAGGATAGACATATACCTATTGGGCGGGGGTAGCCATAATTAGAACTTAAACTTAATGAATCCAGATAATTTGGTTGACATCGACATATGGTTCAATTGGATTAAACTCGGTATTTGTGTCTGACCATCGACAGATGCTTTCACATAAATTCATGTTCCAGGTTAGTAAACTGATTTATTACACAAACTTAAAATAATCACTTCATCTTTTTAAAGATATTAGAATGATTCACAACCCTAGATCTTTGAGTCTTTTATTTTCCTTAGTATTTTCTTTTGTCTTTTTATCTTTTTATTTATTTAGCAAATCTACAATTAAATCATTCAATCAATCAATTCCCTTCTCCCTCAATTAGATATTTGTAAATAAATAGTATCAACAATTAATAACAACAATAGGAATTAAGTCCTCGTGGGATCGATATTTTTATACTACTTGAACGATACGTGCGCTTGCGTTATACGTGTGTGTTTACGCCGGTCAAGTTATTAATTTTGAAGCTATCTAATTTACTTGTATCTAATTTTCTTTGTTTTTTTATCTGTACTTTTTATTTCTTTCTTTTGTTTTCAGGTGATTGAAAAAATGGAACATTTTGAAACATTTCGAGCTTTACCAGAAAAAGATACACCCCAAATCCGGGAGCAACAGTCTAGTTTTCTGAGGCCTGTTGTCCAGCCCAACAATTATCACTGGAATTCAGAACTAAGCAATACTACATTTGCTCATCAGAACGAAATAGAGAGATGTGTAATTGTGATGGCAACCACCCGAGCGATCAATGTATTTACGTTTCAGAGTGGTAGAATTATTGGAATCATTCAAGGTAAGAAGAATCATCACATTTTCCATCTTATCCACCATCCATCTACGATCTTCATCAAGAACCAGATCCATCAGAGAAAGATCAGTTGAATGACATGCTAAAAGATTGGCTCGAGAAACGAGAAGCTTAATTTGATGTACAAATTCAGAGTCAAGCAGCGTCTATACAGAGAATGACAGATCAAGTTAGACAATTAACAGATAACCTGAATCACATTTCTCACGGAGCAAATTCAAATAATACTGAAGAAGCCTTTCAATATCCTGAGATTCATCATGACATCATAACAGAGGACGAGGCTGAGTAGTATCAAGAATCAGAGGTATCAGTTCAGGAGCCTGCACCAACAAAGTCTCAATTTGATTTTTATTATTCTGACTCTGACGAGGACAAAGAAGCTGAGCTGTTTGTACCAACTGCACTAATAAGGAAGGATGAAACTTTCCATCCTTAGAATGCCGATCTTGGAGATTCCATTGCACAAATGTTTGAAGAAGATCTACCTGAGCCAGTCAGATCAGAGGATTAAGACCTAAAATCTGACATTTCTTTTCATCCTCAGGTTGACAATTTTGAAGCATGTATTTCAGAGATGACAGATGAAGAGCTGAATATGGAAATTTTCAAATACATCAGTGAAGAAAATGTGGGGCAAGAAACAGAGCAAATGGAAGAGCAAATGTCTGACCAAATTGAAAATCTAGAGCATTCAGGAGAAACATCGCTGTATCGGGGAGTACAAATCAGAGATATCACCAAGAAGCTTGACAGAATGGAACTTCCATTCCAAGTCAAGCACCATACGAGACCTCCTGATTTTCTTTCTTTCTTTTCAGGAATCACTGGAACAACAAAAGTTAAAAAGGTGGCACGAGCACTGAATGAGACAAAACTCTTTTTGCCACTTTACCGTTGGAAAAGACCTTTCAAAAGCAACGCACATGGGAATGTCTTTAATCGGACATCCAAAACGACGCTGAAACCGTCTTGACAGATAGATTTTAGTCACGTCTGGCTGAAGACGAAAAATTTAGCGTTAGCAGGGAGGCAACCCATGCAATTTTGTTGTAATTTTTGTTTTCATATTTCATGTTGTAGAATTTTTAATTTTGTGTTGTTTTGTAGGGAAAAGCACAAACGGAGCATTTTAAGACAGAAGGAATGGTGTTTGGCAATCATAAAGATGAGAACCAATTCATTAGCGATGGCTGAGTAAGGAATGAAATCTTGAGACACATCCTAATGGATTTATATACCAAACGAGTGGCGTATTGCATACACAATTTTGTTGCCTTAATTATTGCTTTGATTTGCTTTTCTGTTGTAATTATCTTTATTTTTGTAGACAGGATCCAGACTTTTTGACATTTCATGATTTCTTTTGTTTTGTTTAGCTAACAAGCTTCCTTTGGAAGATACTAGTGCTATTATTACTCACCCTTTTTCAGGTACTATAAATTCAGCCCGTCATTGCACTTTTGAAGGCATCCAGAGTTGAGAAAGAAATACATAAAACATGGAAGCTACTTCAAGAAGATGAGTTGAAAACATTTGTGTGTTTTGCGGTAGTAGTGTTGGTACAAAACCACAATACGTAGAAGCAGCAAAAGAATTGGGTCGAGTCTTAGCTGCAAGGAATATGCACTTAATATATGGCGGAGGGAATCTTGGACTAATGGGGATCGTTTCAAAGGCTGTACAAGAAGGAGGCAGTCACGTTTTGGGAATCATCCCAAAACCCTTGGCAGAGGCAAATCTTATTGGATCATCAAACAGAGAGGAACTGATCGTGCCAGGTATGTCTGAACGAGTGGTAGAAATGATTAACCGTTCTGATGCTTTTATCGCTTTGCCAGGTGGCTTGGGTACATTGGAGGAAATTTTTATAGTACTATCTTGGGCGAACCTGAACATACACCAGAAACCGCTTGGACTGCTCAACGTTGATGGATTTTATGATTTTCTTTGTGTGTTTCTTGATGATGCCCGGAGAAATGGGTTCGTGTCAAAACCTATGAAAGAACTTCTCTTTACTGCTAGGTCTGCTCCGAATCTACTTGACCAACTCTTAGCCTATGAACCACAAGTTGATCCTATCCTTTCAAAGATAAAATGGTCCGATGATGATCGTGGTAAGAAGCGTCGATTAAATCTGGATCTTAACCTTTAATTTGCTTGTAGTAATTCAGCTAACCAGGTACTATCTTCTAAACTCTTCTTCTACTGTTTAAAGACATTGGGGACAATGTCTTATTTAGGTTTGGGGGTGAGAAATAGTTAATAGTACTTGTTTGTATTGTGTTTTTAGTTTTAGTCCAAAATTTTTCGAAAAATACAAAAAAATTAAAAATTTTTCAAAAATTACAAAAATATTTTGCATTTTTATCAAAGGCATATTTAAAGCTAGGTGATGGTTTGGTGTCTTCCTTCACTCACTACCTTTCTATAAGGAAAAGCTGTGAAGGCACCTAGATAATCATTCACCCGTAGCTTGTTGTGATAGACTAGTTTGGAGGACTTGTTGTTTATTCCTGACACCAAACGATAAGAGCCTAAGAGGCTAGGGTACTTAAGTGAGCCTCGCTCCACCCTCCCTCTTGGGAATCTACAACGGGAAGTCCATTCGACAGTTAGTCACACACCATGACCAGTAAAAATTTTTTTTTTTTTGTTTTGTTTTTATGTTGACTAAAAAGATGGAATTGGTAAGAAATAGCTGTGTAAGGAATTTCCACTCCTGAGACGTATTTCAAACCCATTGTTCAAAACAAGTTAATTTTTGTTTATTTCCTTTTGAATTATTTAATTTGTAAATTCTCCATAAAACTGACTAAAATGGATCTTCATATACTTAGTTGGCAGATATTATCAACATACATGGTAACATACAGACATGAGCTAAAATTGAAAAAGATTGTAATATTCAGTACTATAGTTTAATTGGAGAAGCATCTCAAAAAAGTGATGGAATAAAAAAAAATACATCTGAGATCCGAGTTATTAAGTCTGTAATGGGGTTTTAACACCTAATGCCCTAAAACCATCTGGTTTGGGAGTCATTGACCCAAAGCTCGCTACATGGATCAAAAATGATGAAAAATAAAAATATATATATATAAATCTGAAGTCTGAGTAATTAAGTCCGTAGGGGTATCTTAACACCTGGTGCCCTAAAGTCAACTGGTTTGGGAGTCACCGACCTAAAGCTCGCTACATAGATGAAAGATATTGTATATAAATAAAAAATAGAGAAAAAAATCGAAGAAAAAAAATCAAAAAAATCAGAAAATTTATTCCATTACTACAAAAGATGTGAACTTTGATAAAACTTTAGGACAAAAATATTATTCTCTTATCAACTGTACTTATGACTGTTGTGGGCAAAAATGAGTTGAATAAAACTTTGTTAGCTGTGTATATGAAGAAATGGTAAAAATAATCGGAGAATTTACTTATTCAGTAATTTAGAATGAAACAAAACAACTAGTAAACTTGGAGTAGAAAATTCATCTAATTAGTCACTAACTTCTTTATTCTTTTTTCTCTTGTTTTTTTGCTTTTGTGTGCATTAGTTTCACTTCCTTTTACAATGCTTTTGTGTGCATTGTGGGTATCATTGCTGTAAACCCTCACGAGACTACAACTCGTCCACTAGGGACACCTAGGGGTTTAAAGGCTTGTTGCATATGCTAAATGCAATCATGATCCATACGAAAGTGGCTTAGTTAAATTTTATTATGTTATTTTATTTTGCTCGAGGACTAGCAAAATGTTAGGTTTTGGGGTGTGATGAGTGTTAAAACTATCACTATTTCCCACTCATTTAACTTAATATTTTGTATAGTTTCTTGAGTTTTGTGAATATTTTGATGTGTTTTGTGTTATTTTGTAGATAAATAAAGTTTCAGGACATTCTGGAGGTGATTTGGAGCAAAACTGTGAAATTTGGTGAAATTTGGCAAAAAGGGTATTTTGGTAATTTTGGACATCCCGACACAAAGGGTATTTTGGTAATTTTGGACATCCCGACACCAAAATAAAGTTTCAGGACATTCTGGAGGTGATTTGGAGCAAAACTGTGAAATTTGGCAAAAAGGGTATTTTGGTAATTTTGGGCGTCCCGACACCAAGGGTATTTTGGTAATTGCACCGCATGCCACGTGTCAAAAATTCAACGAGCCGTTTTTTTTAGCCACCATGCCACGTGTCGAAAATTCAGCGATCCAAAAAAAATAATAAAATAATAAAATAATAAAAAAACAAAATCAGAAAAAATAATAATAAAAAATTAGATTTTTTTGCCTATAAATAGATTTTGAATTTCTTAGTTTCAATGTACCTCATCCTCTGAAATCCTTATAAATAAAAGAGAGTTCTTCTTATTTTCTTCTTATATTCAGTTTTATTTACGCTTGTAGTAGTAATTATATCCATTCATGTGGGGTAACTTCTCTATGCTGAGGTAATAAGGTAATACTTTTACTTTTGTTATTTAGATTAATCTCCCTTAAAATATAATATATAAACTATTTAAAACCTGACTTAATAAAGAATACCGCCATTCTGGACGGTTGGTTATTCAATTTAATCTGGTTAAACCTGACTTAATGAGGATACCGCCATACTGGACGGTTGGCATAATTTTTGTTCCGCCTTTATGGCTGGTTTATTTTAATTTGACTTAAAGAGGATACCGCCATACTGGACGGTTGGTTTAAAATATCACAAGGATATATATTATATTATGGGAGATATCTAAATAGTAAATAGTAGAAGTTAATTCCTTTTACCTTAGCATTTTATTTATTTTTCCGCATTTACTTTTTAGTAATTTTTATGTCTTTTTACTTGTCCTAACTATGTATTATAACTAAGTTAGTTTTCTAGGTTGTGATGAAATCTAATATCACCGGTTTATAAGAGGTTATTTTATAATTTGAGTAATTTAAAGATTTACTTATTAAGTCTTATATGCTTTTTGTTGTTTGATCACCAATAAGATTGATGTGGTAAATATAAAATGAACTAGACATAGGGATTTTAAGTTTTAACCTTTGACTTAATAGCCCACGATCTTCTTTGATGATAGATAACCCTTTAATAGATTTCCTTACAGGATAGACATATACCTGTTGAGCGGGGGTAGCCATAATTAGAACTTAAACTTAATGAATCCAGATAATTTGGTTGACATAGACATATGATTCAATTAGATTAAACTGGGTATTTGTGTCTGACCATCGACAGATGCTTTCACATAAATTCATGTTCCAGGTTAGTAAACTGATTTATTACACAAACTTAAAATAATCACTTCATCTTTTTAAAGATATTAGAATGATTCACAACCCTAGATCTTTGAGTCTTTTATTTTCCTTAGTATTTTCTTTTGTCTTTTTATCTTTTTATTTATTTAGCAAATCTACAAATAAAATCATTCAAGCAATCAATTCCCTTCTCCCTCAATTAGATATTTGTAAATATATAGTATCAACAATTAATAACAACAGTAGGAATTAAGTCCTCGTGGGATCGATATTTTTATACTACTTGAATGATACGTGCGCTTGCGTTATACGTGTGTGTTTACGCCGGTCAGCTATGGGTCATAATTGTCCAACAAAATGAATGTTACATTCATATCAATTCTCCTCCTTGTTACGGTTTTGGGCGAAGGGAAGCGCTGTTCGGACGAAATCATAATTTTAAAACTTTTTAAATTACCGAATGAATTATTCAATATCCAATATGAATAATTCATTCATAATGCACCTAAACATATTTATTCGATATCAAATAACGACATAAATGGTTAAGAAACGTCGCGAAACGTTTACGAAAATATTTTTCCTCAAAATGGCATAAAATACGTTTTTGACCGAACCGATCACCCAATACACATGAGGGCTGCCCAAGTCAGCCCTAATAGTATTAGGGCAGTTCATGGGCTGCCCGAACAGTGAAGAATTCACTGTTGGGAAGTCGTCACCCGATAACGCTGTTTTTCAATGTTTTCGCTTATTTGAACTCCGAAATAATTTTTGGCAATTGTTCCAACACCCAAAACACATCCAATACATTCAAAGACATCATTTTCATCACAATCAACCCAGATTTTCCAGATCTGATTTTGCAACAAAAAATAATCAATTTTTCATGCTTTAATCCAACTTTTTCAATATTAATCATATTAATCTTATCACCAACCAAAGTCACCACAAATGAATCACCCAAGAACAATTCTAGGCATTACAAGAGTGTTTATAACACTCTAGAATGGCAACATATCATCAAATGATCAAATTGGACAATAATTATAATAATATCATCCAAATCAACTTCACACATGCACAAAACTTCCAATTTCATCCTCCAAATCAAAAAGCCCCAAATTCTAAGAAGTGAATAACCCTATAACTATTCTAGTAAATCAAGAGCAAGAAACTAATTTTCTAAACTTAAGAATATTAAAGATTACCTCTTTATCTTCAACTTTCCTCAAGCTTTATCTTGATTTTTCCTTCACTTTCTTCTTTGTTTCATTAAACAAGATAGGGGAGTATTTGGAGAGTGACGTTTTCGGCCTTGGAAGCTTGAATGGAAGAGAAACAAAATTTTCTAACTTAAACCAAACTTGACCGACATTATGGGGGCATTTTGGTCATTTTTCCCTTTTAATTTCATTAAATTAGAATGAAGATAAGATAAGCTTTAACTTGGACAAATCAAATTTGCATACCTACGCTTAATAAAATCATACCACATGTATCACTCTGTTTCGCTATTGTTTTTGTTGTATTGTTGGGCCACTGTTTTAAGGTAATTTAGGGACTGTTTTGAGGGTTTTTGGAGGGATTTGGACTGCAGTTTTGGTAGGGTTCCAGGGGCAGTTTTTGTGCGTGTAGGTCTGTGTGTGTAGGGCTGTGTGTGCGTGAGTTTGGTTAGTGTACTGGGCTGTGTTTGTACGTGTAGGGTTGTGTGTGTATGGCTATGTGTGCGTGAGTGAATGGGACGTGAGAATGGGTGTTACGGCGTGCAAGTGATGGCTGCGTGAAGTTAGGTGGCAAGGGCGTGGGCTGGTGTAAGGCAATGTGGGGACGTCTCAAGGCTGCTATGCGGTTTGTGGCTAGGTGGCGAGAAGGAGATAAGCGGTGTGGCAGGCTAAGCGTAAGGCATGAAGCAGCGTGATGAGTGGAGGGGCGTGGTGTTGCTGAGTGTTGAGCTAGGGTTGGTTGAGCGTGTGATTTGCGTGAGGTTGAGGGCAGTACGTGAGTGTGTGCTTTGAGCGTGAACTTAGAATTTTAGGGTTGATTTCGTGAGAATGAGTCAGCCAGGGTTTGGTAAGGGGGTGAATGGTTCTTTTTATAGGCCAATAGAGGGGATTTACCTTGTTGGGGAAGGAATAGGATTTGTGTATTAATTGAGGATATCTTTTAATTTAGTATGTGATAAGGAAAATCTTTTAATTAAGGGAAGTGATTTGATTTATTCTTTTTAGTTAAGGATATGATTTATTTAAATTGGTAGGTGATTTAATTAAATTAGGAATGTGATTTATGTATTTTAGGAAAGGGATTTAATTTAATTTAGGAAGGTGATTTAATTTGTAAATGGTGTTTTAATTATTTAATTTGTGAGATGTGTTTTAAATGTTTTAATTATTTTTTGGATTTGATTTAATGGGTTTGGTGTGTTTTAAAACAGAGGTCCAATAAGCGAACCCGAAGCGAAACAAGCGAATTAAATCTGACAAATACTAATTTCCAACTTTACCCTTCCAACGTCCGTTTCCCGCGGCTTTCACAACTAAAGAGGTAGTGTCTCCATACGAGACTCATCATCGGGCTGATATGCAAAAATGCAATGCCTACACTTGGGTTGGCCTTCAGTCGATACAACCTCTTCACTTCTTCAAGAAAGGGTTCGCCGAGCCCCGCCCGACTCCAAATCACATATAGACCGGCCAGAATCCTCCAGCTTTTCAGGCTCAATTGGCAAGGGGCGATCTCTATCTCGGCCAGCATCCAGGCAAAGTAACGTTGAAGTGGTAGCCGAAGACCACACTCAAAGAAAGCCGAAAGAAGGGCCACCGAACCCTCATCAGGTTGGCTAGCACGATCCATTGGCCCGGGGACTTCAAGGGCAATATCTATCGGAATGTTTTATCGTTGCCGGAGCAGTGTGAGGTCGTCTTGAGTTATCTTGGAAGGACGGTCCATGTCCAGAGCCGAAGAGTTAAATCACCGGGTCTGGGTCCTTTCGAGGGATCCTCTGATGATAAGTATCTTGTTCAATTTCAGAAGGGGTGGGGGTAGTGTCGAGGTCCTTATGCTTGGTGCCCCCGAGCTCAAGGAGAGCTCTTCAATAGGGGGAGTCGGAGGTTTAGCAGGTTGCAGAGGAAGACCTGGTGTCAGACATCTCTGACATCCGAGAAATAAAGACAGAGGGGGGAAGTCAGTCTATAGCTAATTTCTGAAGCTAAGCTTGTGAGTTCTAAATGCCCTAAAAACATCGATCAAGCCATAAATATCTCCTAGCAGCACAAAACCAAAACACAAAAAAAGGGGAAAAAAAGGAACAAAAGGGAGCAGGATTCGCAACATATGGAAACAAAAGCAAAAAGGTCGCTCAAAAGACTTACTTGTTTCTTTTAGAAGGGTTGCAGATTGCTCAGAGCGGTCTGGTTGTTCTGAGGATTCACTGGTCACAGCTAAAAGAGAAGAGTTCTCGGGATTGAGATCGAAGAGTTCGTGAAAGAAGGCAACAGTGTTTACTCTCTTTTTTGTTGTTATAATCTGATCGGTGCACTCGTGGCCGTTAGATTGAACGAAAGCGTCAGATTTACACCACATGTCGCTTCTAAAATGATCTTTCAGAATTGGATGGACGGCTGAGATTGGACGTCTTTTTCACTGACCATAACGGTCGAATTGTTTTGCTTTTGGCGGGAGCACGGCAGATGGTTGACAAGTGGCAGGCTCCCGTCAAACCCTAGAAGTGATCCGATGGGCATTTAAAGGATGTAACGGTTGCGCGTCTCGAGGGACAAAATTACAGAAGGACAATAAAGGATTTCACCTCGGTAGAAGAAAGTCAGACCGAACACCTGAGTCAGATCGATCATGATGTAAGTGTGGGCTGACGAAATTCTCCTTCAGTATATCGGCTTTCAGTTCATCAATCGTACCACTCTTATATAGTTCCCGGCACCAACTTGTATGACTCGTTGGAACCGAGAACTAGGGGACAAATGTTGATGGTGTTTTCAGGTCCTATGTTATTTAAGAGCAGCACAGCGGGGTAAAAAGGGTAATTCTCTTCTTGATCGAGATCATTAATGCCGACCCGACCACATGTGTGTTATAAAGCCAACAGGTAGAGACTGAGCATTTGATGACTGGTGACTGATCACTTTGGCTCGGATGACCGAGCATTATCAGATCGACAGAAGCATTCTCAGTTCAAATGACTACCATGACCGACCTCATTAAGACCGACCAGGTAGCGAGGCGTGCTCAGGAAGATAAGGCATCCCTATTTTTCTCGGAGAAGATGACAAATTATCCTACTTTCATGGGGAGAACTGATAAATCAGTGTCCAAATAGGATAAGGAAGTAGAGATAGTTTTAGATTAGGAATCCTTGCGTGAGAAGAAGATTGATTCAACTGGGAACCCTTGTAAAAGAAGGAGTCTGATTTCTGTACTATTATAAATAGAAGGGTAGAGTTGTGCATAATGGATATGAGAATCAAGAACATGATCATTACGATCAAGCTTGTAAACATAAGAGATATCAGAGAAGCGTATCTCAGTAATAAATATCATTATGTTTGTGTCTGTGGACGTAGGTTGGACCTGATCCGCCGAACCACGTTAAATCTCCTTGTTGATTGGTGCATTTATCTGTCTTCTACTAAATTTGCCTTTGGTTCCCACATAACCAAACAAATTCATTATTGAAGGAGTAACTGTCTCGGGAGTAATATTCCCAAATTACCTTGAGACCAAAATCCGCCGTCAACAGTTGGCGCCGTCTGTGGGGAATCCAACGAAAAGCAGCACACGTAGTAAGACAATGGCAGAAGACGGAAATCACCGATCACCAGGAAGTCCAACTACGAACTGGGTAGAGAAGATAGAAGAAAACATTAGGAAAGAAAGGGAGGAAAACCAAGCCCTTCTGAAATCCATGATGGACCGACTAGAAAGGGTGGAAGGGAGGAACAACGAGAGATTTGAAGCCGGAACCAGTCAGAGAAGAGGTGAGACGGCGTTAGGAAAAAAGGTTGTAGATACAAGTGAAGACCACATCAAAGGGGAAGAGGTATAAAGGAGCACGAGAATCCTTCGCGGTAGCCGGAGCACAACTACCCCACAACTTATATGTACCCGGGGACATTCCGGGATGGTAATCACGGGGAGGGAGTGCCCCCGTAGGATAACCTGCCTGACCAGTTTGGGAGATACAAACGCAAGGAATGCGTTACCATATGTTTTGCCTACCCGATAGATCCAAGAGAAGCATATCACGGGGATGGATGATACCCCCGTGGTGATTGCTTACTAGTGTTACCGAACATAAAGAGGAAAATGCCCTTAATGTTTCGAACACTCTCTGATCCTCACCTACCTGATTAATGGATCCGTGAGAAGCGTAGCACGGGGATGGATGATACCCCCATGGCGATTGCTTACTCCAGTGTTACCGAACATAAGGAGGAAAATGCCCTTAATGTTTCGAAACATTCTCTGATCCTCACCTACCTGATTAATGGATCCGTGAGAAGCGTAGCACGGGGAGGGATGATGACGATATCTTCCCACGTGATGTTACAACCAAACATAAGGAGAAAATGACCTTAATGTTTCGAACACTCTCTGATCCTCACCTACCTGATTAATGGATCCGTGAGAAGCATAGCACGGGGAATGATGATACCCACGTGGCGATTTCTTACTCCAGTATTACCGAACATAAGGAGGAGAATGCCCTTAATGTCTCGAACACTTTTTGATCCCCATTACCTTGATCATTCGGATCCGTGGGAAGCATAGCACTGGGAGGGACGATACCCCCGTGGCGATTGCTTGCTCCAGTGTTACCGAACATAAGGAGGAATATGCCTTTAATGTCTCGGACACTCTTTGATCCATATTTCTTTGATCATTTGGATCCAAGAGATATGTAGCACCGGAAAGGATTGTGCCCTCGTAGCGTATGTGTTTGCTCCAGCGTTGTAAGGAGGAGCCCTCGAGCAGTACACAGGCTCCATGAAGACCTGAAGTATAAGGATGTGCTCTTACCATTTTAAACGCTCTTTGATCCAAATCCTGGTTCGCCGGGACTCTGAATTGAAAGATTCAGGATTGTGTTTTGGAAACCTCGAGCAGGACGCTGTCTTAAGGAATCCGTGCTGTTGTTTACACTTTAACATTTTGTTTTGGGATAAGTGCTAAGGTCTCCCCCGCCTTTTAATTTTATTTTCCAGAGTTTTGTTTTTGTTTTTCGCCGGTCTGGCAAGGAGACGCCCGTGCCAGATTCGGTAGGGCTTCAAAAGGTTGATTCACTTCCCTTCTGAATAAATCCCAATGATTATCGGCTCGGGGCTGGATTCGTTCCGCCGAGGCTACTTGGTTAATCGGCTCGGGGCTGGATTCGTTCCGCCGAGGCTACTTGGTTAATCGGCTCGGGGCTGGATTCGTTCCGCCGATGCCATTTGGTTAATCGGCTCGGGGCTGGATTCGTTCCGCCGAGGCCACTTGGTTAATCGGCTCGGGGCTGGATTCGTTCCGCCGAGGCCATTTGGTTAATCCGCTCGGGGTTGGATTCGTTCCGCCGAGGCTACTTGGTTATTCGGCTCGGGGCTGGATTTTGTTCCACCGAGGCCACTTGGTTTCTCTCAGCTCGGGGTCGGGTTATGTCCCACCGAGCCAGCTTTTTGGTCTGGGGACGTAATATTCCCCCAGAGCCAAGTGTTTCTCTCAGTTCGGGGTCGGGTTACGTCCCACCGAGTCCAGCTTTTGGTATGGGGACGTAACATTCCCACAGAGCCAGTGTTTCTCTCAGCTCGGGGTCGGGTTACGTCCCACCAAGTCCGTCCTTTTGGTCTGGGGACGTAACATTCCCCAGAGCCAAGTGTTTCTTTCATCTCGGGGTCGGGTTACGTCCCACCGAGATACTTATCATCTCGGCATGGGATCAGAGCATCTCCCCCATGGTCGGCCCTCTATTGGTCTGGGGAGGTGACATTCCCCCAGAGCCAAATGTTCTTCTCAGCTCGGGGTCGGGTTACGTCCCACCGAGTCGATCGTCATCACCATAAGGGCAAAACATTTTTTCACGGGTAGATATCGGGATCCTCGTTGACTGAGCACATGAAGGTGGCAGGAAGGACCAGATTTGCAGCCAAGACATTTTTCTCTGCGGTTCCTGGAGTGACCACCGACGGATTCATCAGCACACTATCTTTTTTTATAGTTCCCGGCATCAACTCGCCAAACTCGTTGTTACCGAGAACTAGGGGACATATGTTGATGGTGTTTTCAGGACCTATGTTATTTAAGAGTACGACATGGGTAAAAAGGGTAATTCCTTTCTCGGTCGAAATCATTAATACCGACCCGACCACATGAGTAAATGGCCGAGCACTTTATGATCGGTAACCGAGTACTTGAGTTCGGATGTCCGGGCAATTATCAGATCGACAGAAGCATTCTCAGTTCAAATGACCATTATGACCGACCTCATGAAGACCGAGCATGTGGCAAGACATGCTCCAGAAGATAAGATACCCTACTCTTACGGATAAGATGACAAACTATCATACTTTCATGGGGTAAACTGATGAGCTAGTATCCTAATAGGATAAAGGAAGTGAAAGTAGTTTTTGACTAGGAATCCTTATGGGAAAGAGAAATTGTTTCAACTAGGAAATTCTTGTAGGAGAAGGAATATGATTTCTACACTATTATAAATAGGAGGGTAGAGTGTGCGTAAGAGGCATGAGAATCAGAATCAATATGAGAATCAATATCAATATCATTGAGATCAAACTTGTAAAACACAAGAGATATCAGAGAAGCATAACTCGGTAATAAAAGTATCATTCATTTTGTACCCGTGGACGTAGGTTGGATTTGATCCGCTGAACCACGTTAAATCTCCTTATCGATTGGCGTATTTATCTGTCTTTTGCTAAATTTGCTTTTGGTTTCCCTTAACCGAACAAATTCACTATTGAAGGAGGATTGTCTCGGGAATAATATTCTCATATTGCCTTGAGACTAAAATCAGCCGTCAACAGATTTAAACCCGACTGGTTTGACCGTTAAACCGGGACCCGATCCAAGGTCTGGAGTCCAGACCTTGATCCGGATGACCCCTTCAACTCGGGTAGGAGTTGAACCGACCTTAGACCCACTGAATCACCCGGTTCAACCGTTGAACTGATGATCTGGTCCAGAATTAACGGATTGAAGTGGTCGATTTTTTATTTTTTTATTATTAGTTTAGGTTTTTATTTTTTTTTATAAAAAAATATAATAAATATAATTAATTAGTGACACTGGATCAATTCCGATTCATTTCTGATCCTTACCCTCTCAAATCACTAATATGAACACTTTTTTGAATAAGCGCTAATGAACTTCTAGTAACGTTTTGTATTTTTTTTCACTCTCAAGAAAATACCAAAAGTCGTCACAAAACCAAATATTGATTGAGAGCAACACGCCTTTCTGGTGGCAGAAAATTTTGAAAAAACAAAAAAAAAAAAAAGGAAAATTACAACAACTAGTTGGTAGTTGCCCCCAATTTATTATCACACTCACTGACACTTCACCATATGATATAATATTAACTCTAGATCTTCCCAAAACCTTAATAATCAGCAACTTCAATTTTTTTTTTCATTTGCAATTGCCATAATGGAGAACCGCAGCACAGCGATCGCAGCCATCGTCGCTTTCCTTGTTATGATGGCTTGTATCGGCGCTTCATCAGGTCAGGCGTTGTCGCCGTCGCCGTCGCGCCGTCGGAGGACGATTGTTTAACAAAACTGCTGAACATGTCGGACTGCCTGTCGTACGTGACGGTGGGAAGCAATTTGACGATGCCGGACAAGCCGTGCTGCCCGGAGCTGGCGGGGCTGGTGGATAGCAGCCCGATTTGTTTGTGTCAACTCCTTGGGAAAAGCGATAGTTTTGGAATCAATGTTGATCTTAATAGATCTCTCAAGCTTCTTCTCTTTGTCGTGTCACTACTCCTCCGCTTGATCTTTGCTCAGGTAACTTGCTTTGCTCATCATTATTCAGGAAATATATACAAATTAACAAAAATATAATTTGAAGCTTTCTTTTTTGTTATAACGGTTGAGTTAACCTTTTCTTTCGGGTTTTGATAATGAATCACGCACCTCAATTCGAGGAGCACGTGAGAATTTTTAAAATAAGATTCTTATCCATAAATGAAAAAAATAAAGAGAAATATATATATTAAAAATTAAAATTTTCTAAATTTAAGATTTTAATATCAAGTTAAATTTGAGCTTTTATTCAATCGTTTGTGTCGATTCTTTTATTTGTATTAGCGGATTAAAGTGGAAGTTTGAAGTTTTTATCATTAAATTTGAAATTATGAAATTGATATATAAATTTATTTGAAATTTGAAATTAAAATCACTGTTTCAAAAAGGCAATTATTTCAAATAAAAAGGCAAATTTTTTACCCTAATATATGTGATTCCATTTTGCATATGCTGCTTTTTTTTTAACAGTAGTGGGAGTTCCGTCACCAAGCCAAGGAACCACGTCACCAGGTATTGATTACAATCACTGTTTTTTTTTTTTTTTTTTTTTTTTTATTTACGTGATAAGCTTAATTTTTTGTTAATTTTTATATTTATTTGGAAAATACAAAATTAATATTCTTATTCAAGAGACAATATCGCAATTAATAACTCCAGCTCTTTTTATTATTGAGATTAAAAAAGTGTTAGTCAACAAACGAGAGCTCGTAAACGATTTAGTGTTAATGTTTATAAATTAATTATTATACGTTTTTTAATATATTTTTTTTTGATGATGAGTAGAAATTAAATTTTTAAAATCAAATTTTAAAAGAAACCACAATTAATTATCATAATTTTAAATCATTAATTAAATATTTAAAAATTATATTTTCACCATTGTTTTCGAACTGGACAGATGATCGAATCTGTAATGTAAAAGATTCAATATGTCATTGATTTTACGGGTTGAACTGTATCTAAAAAAAGGTAAAAACCGGCTTACGTAATAAATTATTTTATTTAATTAAATATTAGAAAATATCAAAAATTAAAAAATTGAACCGATTTTGATCGATTTTTTTACCTTTGACTGGACCAGACTCACGACCGACTCCAAGTTCGAACGATTGAACCTGCCGGTCGGTCCGGTCCGATTTTGAAAAGAATGATTTTCACCAAAATATAATTATTTGACTTGAGTTATTCATCCCTCTCTCTTTAACATTTTTTTAATTATTGATTTTGTTTCTTCACAGAATTATTGAAAATGACATAAAATACAGTACAATAATACCCTGCAGAAAATCATGGGGTAAAATTAAGGATGTCAATTTTACCCGCAAACCCGTAAAAACCCGCCCACAATGGGTAGGATTTGGTAAATATATTAGTGGGTGCGGTGTGTGTTTGGTAATTTAAAGCAGAACCCGCTGCGGGTACGGTGCAAGTTTGGTATTTAAGAAAAAAAATGCGGGTATCCGCATACCCGCAATATTAGTTTTTATTAATGAATATTTTTAGGACAATATAAAAAAACCTTCATATAAAAACAACTAACAAAACCTAAACCTAAAACATCAATCCACAGTTCCACACTCCCACTCAGCCGCAGCCCGCAACCTGCCCAACTGAAGATTTTTTGCATGACTAATATTATTATTTTTTAATCACACTTGTTAATAAAATTATAATACAAAAATTTGGATTAAGTTCACATGATCAGAAACGGGAGATGAGCAAAATAAGTTAGTATTTGCTGTAACTTCAGTAGCTTTCCTGCTTCTTCATTACAGTTACACCACTTGAGCATTGTAAGCATCATTTTCATTACACTTAGCATAAAAAATATGACCAAAGGTTGGTGATTACTTTTTAACTTATTTTCGATTGAGTTGGCTAACTTAGATCATTATAATTATGAAGGGAAGAACTCGTTTTAATTATGTTTATATGAAAAAATAAACATATGGTACTGAGTCTTTCATACATTATGTTATCTATGTACTGTATATACATACATTGCATGTTGTATATGTCAAATGAAAAACAAATGTGAAAACTACAGATAACAATTAAAAATAAATTATTTAATTAAAAATATTATATTATTAAAAACACAAAGTAATTCAATATTTTAAAAACCCGCAAAAAATCCGCTGGGTACCAATGCGGGTTTGGTAATTTATTTTTATATGCGGTGCGGGTTTGGTAATGAAAATTAAAACCCGCAACGGGTATGATGCGGGTTTGGTAATTTATTTACATATGCGGGTGCGGATTTGGTAATGGAAAACTCGCACCATACCCTACCCACTGTCATCCCTAGGTAAAATACATCCTTATATTTTGCTTCAATTCTAAATTTTTTGATCAATTTGACAATTTTACCCTTTGATAAATTTTGATAATTAAAATAAATGATAGCTTTTTTAACAAAAAAATCAAACTTTATTTAAATGAAGAAGGATTAATTTTTTATTATTATTATATTATTATTATTATTATATTATTATTATTAGAAAAATAATTTTATTTTATAATATTATTGACATTTTAAAATTTTCTAATTTAAGTAGGGAAATGCTTCATATAATTTCATATATTAGAGTTTAGTAGTGATTGTATAAAAACATATAAAAAATTACATTTGGAAGAAATAAAAAGTTAACAATTACATATATATATATATATAAATAATAGAAAGCAATGATTAAAAATCCAGACTGGACCGACCAATCAAAACCATTTGAACCGGGATCCGGTCCAAGGACTTGTCTTGGTGACCTCCTAAACCCGGATTTCAACGAACCGGCCAAAAATTACCGACCCGTTCGATTCAATCAATGACCCGGTCCAGATCAGACATGCTTTTGGTCATTTTTTTTATTTTTTTGTAAAAAAAAAAAATATATATAGTTAAAATACTGACATCTGGTCAACCCCGGTCGGACCACTGACTCTTGGCCCTTTCATCAAACCGGGTCGATTGACCGATCCAGGTTTAAAAATATTGATTAAAAGTTGAAGTTTTCAGTTTCAGTTAATTGTTAATAAATTTTAATCTCTTACAAATTAAATTTCATTTTTTAGTTAAAAAATTATATAATTGATAATTATCGATTGTATTAATATTTAAATTAAAGTGATGTGTTAAGATATTTTTACAAATTATATAAATATAATGTGCTATCGAATTAAAATATAAAGATGTAAAAGACATTTACCCGAAAATCGAAGCATCCAAAGCATAAAATAATGACGGTGCCTATATAAAATGATGCAGGCGCTGGAAGCCCTTCAAGCGGAAATAATGATGGTGCAGCTTCAGGCGATGCAGACTTCATTCTGGCGATCCTTGTTGGCTTAGCATTTGCATTTTTTATTTAAATTTAATTTTATTTGTTTTAATTTTTCATACTTCGCTTTCTTCAGCTCTCAATTTTATGTTGTTTTGTTATTTTACCAGATAATTTGTGCCTATTGACACCATTATTTATTCTTACAGTTATATCCATCTTTCCACAGAATAATTTAATAATATAATGTGGTGTGATTTTTATTTTTGATGGGAAAAGTGGCTTCTTATCTCAATGTTATTGTCCATGAAAATTATCAATTACTGGAAAAGATAAGGAAAATTACTACTAGACATCAGTCTTTCAGGTTTTCTCTGGGCGGTGAAAATATAAATAAAAGTGACAGAAAGAGAGTATTGGGCTTTATCTGTTTTAATTGAGTATGGTATGAGAATCCGGATACCAATTGTACTACATGAGAGGATCCCTCATACTGAATGAGTGATTGGTTCTGAATCCCCCTCCCTTTAATTCTTAATGATTTGCCATAAATATTGGATACTTGTAATTAATGATGTTATTTCCATATTTGTTGGCAATATCCGTAACAAAACAAGTTCAATTAAGTTGTAATGAGTCTTGAAGATCTCAGAACAATTGAACTGATATTTGGCAGAGTGTGCGTGAAGGAATAAGATTTGTGTTATTGTTGCGTTCGTGTTTCGTTCGAACGAGTGGCGTTCGTGTCACGTTCGTATTTGGGTTCGAACAAAACTTAGCAGTAGGTTCCCATGTGTAGTGCGTTCATTTTTCCGTTCGAACGAAACAATCCAGTGAGTTTGCATTCGAGGTGCGTTCGAGAATACGTTCGAATGATTTTGCGTAACAGCACGCTTTCGACACCCGTTCTTATGGCATTCGAATGCATGTGCATATGTAGGTTATTTTGGACGCGTTTTTAAGTAAGATTTGCACTAGGAAACCCTTACCTTTGTCCTAGCTATATAAACAAACTTAGAGTCATTATTATGTAGGAACCACTTTCCTAGCACAGCGGAAACACGTTAGACACCCGGGGATCGGACTAGAAATTTTTTTTGCCCTTTTCTCCTTGAGGCCGAATGTTACCAACTCCACCACTGAAATTTTACTTCTGTTATGAAGAAAATTTCACCCTAGAACAGCCCCTAGCTCACTGCCCAAATCAGCCCCTATTTGCGTGAATAGCCCCTGTGTTTCAGGTCTGATTTTTCAGTTTAAACACCCCCAACACAGTCCTAAAACACCCCTAGATGTTCCCCAAAAATTCTGGATTAAAATGAATTCAAACCGAGTCCCGTTACACAACTTTTGTGTTCTATAATGAGCAGAAAATTACTTACTGCCGTGTGGTATGTTTGGAGGAGGAGATGATGAGTTTTTGTTCGACACCAAAAAACCTTTCGTGCTATATCTCGTTACCAACAGAAAATAGGGTGGGCTATCCTCACAAAAAAAATCCTTACATACTTTAGAGTTTAAAAGTCACACTAGTTTTGTTTTGGTTTTTGTTTTGTTTTTCTTTTCTTTTCTCAACACTTGAGATAATGTTTAGAACAAAGAGAAAGTGGTTAGAATGAGATGAGATTAGGCAAAAAGAAAATCACATTTTCTTTTTATACCCAGGGTTATTAATTTCCAAAATAAATCAAAACCCTTGTCTTTCCCTTTAGCAAGTTTCGGCCACAACCTTGATTTTTTGTAATTTTTGTAACAATAAATTTTAATTACCATGATTAAAAAAAGATGTTACAAAATTAAAGAGTTGCCACCTTTTAAAAGGTGTAACTTCCAAAACCAATTCAAGGGTTTCTAATACCCAAACCTGGGAATTCCAAATTTAACCTTTATTAAATTAAATCATATATAATTCAATGACATGTATTTAATTATCATATAATTATAAAAACTATATATTAAACTTAACATATAGTTTAAAGTGTGACAAAATAATATTATTAATCATATTAATAATATTTACATATTTGAGTATATAATTGGACTATTCGATTATATTTAATATGCTACAGTATATCGAGCTAGCATGGAGACCAAATGGACCTACGGTTCCGAGCTCCAATAAATCTGGAATATCAATTAAACTCTTAATTAAATATTCCGAATTATTAACTACGGGTTATTCCACTGAAAATCCAAAGCTGCACTCTCGTTGCCGTAGATAGATAAATTAAGTCGAACCATGTCGGTGTCCATCGATATAGTCATTACATACAGATTGGCCTTTCACAAGTATCTCATAATGAGAGCCGAGTAGTAATGTCTGTATACCCCTCTAATTATTTTTACCTTAGGTAGCATTGATTCTTTAATGAACGATTTATTCATAACCATTATGAATGTTAATCTTTTTATTCGTAATAGAAAGACTCGAGCTCTCTAACTGTTCAAGTACTGAATCAACCCTTAAGGAAGATACTCATATACTTCTCACAAGAAGGAGTGAACTCCATATCTATGTAAAACGTCCACAGCTACACACTAAACCATATCCCCAAAATACGTAACTATTGATCGAGATTACTACACCAACCTCACCTTTGTAAATCAAAGGATATAGCCTACCATATAGGAGTTCGTAGTACACTCAGGATTAAGATCAATCCATATATGACCATCTAGTAGATCGAAATGAGTTTCTTTATTTAACGAATATTGTAAGAAACTCATTTCTATCTGTGTCCAGTCCTATATGATCACATCATATAATGTGTCTTAATTCTCATGTCTCCACAAGGACAATCTCGGATCAAGGTCGCCATACAAATATTGAACAGACTGCATCTATAGATAAACCACAAACAAAGTACCCTATTTGTTTGCTTTTTATGGATGATTTTAGATTACTAACTTCAGACTTAAATCCTATTGTGTATGACACTCATACACTAAGTTTGGAGGTATATGAGTAATCTAGGGTAAACAAGATAATTTACAATATGCGATATTAAACAAACACTTTGATAAATGAATAATGCATCATTTTATTTCATAAAATATAATTTCGTTTACATTACATGAAGGTCTATGGTATATATCCCAACAATCTCCCACTTGCACTAGAGAAAATGGGACTGTAGGCATTGCATTTTTGCATATAAGTCCCGATGATGAGCCTCGTATGGAAGCACTACCCGATAAGTTGCGGAAGTCGCAGGAAACGGACGTCGGAAGGGAAAATTCAGAAATTAATACCTTGTTGGACTTAATTCGTTTGCTTAACTTCGGGTTCGCTCGTTGGATCTCTGTTTTAAAATTCATCCTTAGCCTACACACCACCAACCCACACGCCCAAGCCCACCAAGCCCAATCCAAAGTAATTAAACACATCAAATCACATTCCCAAATTAAATAAATCAAATCAAATCACATTTCCAAATTAAATAAATCAAATAAATCCCTCTCCTAAACTAAATAAATCACCTTCCTAAATTAAAGAAATCATTTCCTTATAACAAACTAATTAAATCTTCACCATGATCACACAATCTCCATTTCCTACCCATACAAGGACAATCCTATCCCACTCATATGAAAAGACACACAAACCAAACCTTAGGGGGGGCTCATTCACGAAAAAACACTAAAAGAAAGAAACCCCTAGGAACTCATTCACGGCAATAACAAATAATAAAAACCCTAATTCTCCTCTTCAAGCTTTGGACACCCCTCTCGCCTTCATCTCTTTTCTCTCTCTGAAACACACGCCCTGCTCTCTCTCTCGGCATGCATTAGTAATAAACCCTAAGCCTTCTTCACAAAAGCATCCTTCATGCCTCCCCTCTCTCTCTCTCTAAGAAACCACAATGAAACCTTAAAATACACCATCATCACTCTCATCTCTCTCAAAATCCAGTCTTAGACATCCTCTCGGCACCATCTCCCTCCTCTCTCTTCCTCACAAATAAACCTCCAACTGAATCATACACTACAACAAACCGAAACAAACCCTACTGCCATCTCTATCAATAAGAAACCCTAAAACCCTTCTCTATCGCATATCCACTCGGCAACCACCTAAGCCTCATCATCTCTTAAACTCTCCGACAAAGTCACGTTAAGCCACCGACACACAGGCCACACACGGTCCCTCTCCATCAACACTCTCAAGCTCTCTCATCTTCACAAACAAAACGACTCATTCAAGGCTCTTTCACGGAACATCAAACAAAATCAAAAACAAAGAAAAAGGGAAAGCAACGCAAAACAAAGAGAACACAAACCAAAAAAGAAAGAAAGCGGCGTGAATGTGAAGCACCGACCAAAGGAGAGGAAACAGCGTATGTAGCAACATCAACCAGAACGTGTAAGCCTGGACGTGGGCAGACCTGAACGTGAGCGTGAAGAAGATCTGGATGTGTAGACCTGAACATAGAAGCAGAAATCAGTGTCGTGAAGGCAGTGATCGTGAAACCGAATACAAATAATAAGCAAACTGCCCTAAGCCGAGAGTAATACACTCACTGAAAACAGTCCCCCAAAACAGTGAACAAAACCGCAGAAAATAGCCTGAAAAACAGCGAGTGAAAACAGAGAAAACAGCGAGCGGAAATGGCAGTCCAAAACAGTGAGCGGAAACAGCGGTTGAAAATAGAGAAAACAGCGAACCAGTGAAAATAGCGGAAACGCTAACCCTTCCGGCGACGTCCCAACGCACTCACGAGAAGCGACTTAAAAGGTAAGACCTGAGGGCACCCTTTATTATATTTTATTTTGTCGTCCTGGAAACGGCATGCTTGGTTGGACGTGATATACGTCCAACCAGGTATGCGAAGTCCTACATTGAAAACAGCCAAATTCTTTGGTCACATATTTATTATTCCGTATTTACTTCGTATTATTAGTCTTTTATTATTTCGCATTTAATATACGTTTATTGTTGCTTTATTATTCTGCATTTATTTTGTGTTATTTATCTTTCTTCATTATTTTGCATTTTAGTTTATTATTCGACTCTTCGATTATTTATTGTTACATGCATTATCATATTTCATGTATGTGAACATTGGGTTAATGATTGTGTTGTGTTGTGTTAATGATTGTGTGTTATCCCTTGCAGTATATCGGATGGAAACCTAGACATAAATTCTGTAGCCGAATCTGAATGGATGGTAGTGTGGTATGTACTTGGGAAACAACTCCACGTACCACTTGAGGAAACGTTCACGCATGTGTTCATGGGATTGTGTGCTCGCTTTTGTCTCATTTACTTCTATGTGTGCAAACTTGGATATTGTTTAATTTTGCTTGTGTATGTTGCATAGACTTGGTTATATTATTGCCTAAATCCGTTCATTACAAACGACATAAGTAAGAGACCATTCTGAACCCAACGGTTTGAGGTCTTCCCTCGCGAGGGGTGAGTGCGGCCTTAAATCATTTCCCAGTTCACGCTGGGTGGCGACTCCATTATTCTCCAATTTAGTCCCCCGCGGGCTACTCCGTACTCCCGACCGGGCCGCGAGCCTGGAACATCGTCGCTGATTTTTGTGTCCTACAGTCTGGCGACTCCACTGGGGATAGAGAATCAGCCCCGAAATAATGTCTTGTAATGTTTGTGATTTGTGCTTTAGTTAACCGTGTCTATAGTGGGTTGAAGGGGTTTAATCCAAGGCATTATTAGAGGTAGGTAAGTGTTTGGTGTCTTCCTTCATTCACTACCTTTCTATAACTGAAAGGAAAAGCTGTGAAGACACCTTGATAATCATTTACTCGAAGCTTACCGTGATGGACTAATTTGGAGGACCTATTTTTTATTCCCGTCACCAAGGCGATAAGAGCCTAAGAGGCTTGGGTATTTAAGAGAGTCCGCTCCACCCTCCCTCTGGGGAATCTTCAATAAGAAATCCATTTGACAGTCAGTCATGTGTCATCACTCGTTGGCACGTACCTTAGCGTATAAAAAAGGTGCGCTCACTTGGTCGCTCAGACCCTTGAGTGGGGAGACCTAGTTGTGGGCAATCCTTCACCAGCGGGAGCATTTGTCTACACTCCTATAAACCCGCATATGAACCATAGTCATATATCCCATAGAAGTTTCCCCTTCATGCTTTTGATAAACACATGCATATTATATCTCATGCATCGCACGCATTTCATGCATCTCATGCAGACACGCATCATGTTAACCCTGTGTCTTAAAAGCCATCATAGATATCCGTTGGGTTAGAGAAGAAAGAAAGATTTGTCAAAAAGAGTTTAGTAAACATGGATATCGGGGAAAAGGAAACCGAGGAACAGAAAACTTTACGGCAAGAATAGAAGGACCATTGGGGGGGCCTAAAAAAAGAGAAAAAAAATGAAAAAAAGAAAAAAAAAAGAATTTTTTTTTTGTTCTTAGTCCTTAATAGTTAGGCACAAGTCCAATGATGAAATCGTTTGCTTTAGGGAGAAATCTAAAAAAATGATAAACTCTTGATGTGCTTTTATCTGATACTTTGAGTAATTGATCTATGTTAGACTCGTAAGCACTTCACTATAGGTTCTTAGCGGTGAAAACCTGAGTAGTTGGCAAGGTGACTAGTTGAAGAAATTATAGGTCGGTGAATGATCGTTTGCTTAGATGTCTATCTTGATTTGCTTATGTTATGATGTGTGGTATGGTTGAAAATGAAAGAAAAGTCTCTAAAGAAAAGAATTGAATTACCTATAACCGATAAGCGTGAAGCTACCCATGGGCGAGTATTAGGACCACCATGAGGAGAAATGCTACCTTAAAGGGTAGGTGTGTTAAAAAAGAAAAAAGAAAGAGACAAAATAGAAAGAAAATCATACCACATTGAGCACATAAAAGCAACTGCAGACATAATTGAGACATCTAGGTTGGTTTGATCCATCGATCCCATTTTTTGACAAAATCATTGAGTTGGCTTATCTAGGGATGAATCTGCAAAATAACCTTTGCACACACACACTTTGAGTCTGGCTTAGATCATTTATTCAAAGACTTGGATTCGAGTTGCGTTGAATGTTTTGAAGGTTCTCTGGTTTCAAGACTGGGCATTCTTTGAGGGCAATCATATGTGTAACTATTGGGACTATTTCGTAGCATGTGATATAATATGATGATATAAAATGCCATATCATGTGGTCCACCTTGACCTAATGCACATCAGATAGCAAAAAGCTAAATCAAGACTAGGGGCGACCAGTCTACCACCTCGCAAATAAGGGACACAACGAGAACTTGAGCAAATGAGACTAAAGAGGACTAACCAATCCCCAGAAAAGAACTGGTAGAAGGAAACAGAAAGCAGGCCCAAGGGGCGACTAAAGATTTTTGTAAGCGAGAGGCACTGAGAAGCAAAAGGAAGGCCTAACCCATCGGAATAGGAAATACATCCATGCATACACGTCACATACACATATTTTTTGTTTTTTTTTTGTTCGCGGGTTTTGAAGAAAATGAAAAAGCGGCAAAGATAAGGAGTTTGGGGAACGAATCCTAGGGTCGAGGCCCATATTATCAGCAGTTCTGGGAATGAATCCCAGGGTCGAGGCCCACATTGTCAGCGGTTTTGGGAATGAATCCCAGGGTCGAGGCCCACATTGTCAGCGGTTTCGGGAATGAATCCCAAGGTCGAGGCCCACATTGTCAGCGGTTTCGGGAATGAATCCCAGGGTCGAGGCCCACGTTGTCAGTGGTTTCGGGAATAAATCCCAGGGTCGAGGCCCATATTGTCAGCGGTTTCGAGAATGAATCCCAGGGTCGAGGCCCACATTATCAGCAGCATCGGGAATGAATCCCAGGGTCGAGGCCCACATTATCAACAACATTGGGAATGAATCCTAGGTTCGAGGCCCACAGTATCAGCAGTTTTGGGAATGAATCCCAGGTTCGAGGCCCACATTATCAGCAGTTTTGAGAATGAATCTGAAGGTCGAGGCCCACATTATCAGCAGTTTCGGGAATGAATACCAGGGTCGAGGCCCACATTATCAGCAGTTCGGGAACAAAGTGTTGGAGTTTCTACGGTCCCGAGGATCGAATATAAATCATAAGACACACATGTGAATACATCGAGGAAGTTGCGGAATACTTACATCGATAGGTTGAGTGACGCGGTGGACAACAAAAAATCAATTTTCTGCCTTCTCCAAGTCACGGCAGTGAGCAGTTTTCTTGTCCTCAAATTAGGCCATGGGTGAGTCCTTGAAGCTCCAAGCTTTGTGAAGAAATCCCACGCTCACGGGTGGGTTTCCCTATCACCTTCGCAAGACCCAAATGTGTGCTATCACCTTTGATTTTTGCCACAAAAATCAATCTATTTCTTCTATATGGCTCTCGGCATTTTTGGGCAGAAACGAGTAAGAAGAACAACCCTTATGGGCGTGAGAAAAGTGTTGTGTAGTAATTGATTTCCAAAATCAAATAACATATACCAAATATTAAAATAATAATATATGTCAATCAAGCTTTCAAAAAGCTTTCCAACCACTTCCATCAAGTCACATCACTCAATCAATCAAGTGCCCAGTTGTCACATCACTTAAAGTGACTAATGATTTGACGCTTGATACGACTAGCGATTTGACGCTTGATTTGACTTACGTGCCGTACTCGAATTCGAAATGCGAATGCGCTTGCAAACAATCCCGGGCTCGAGTTCGCTATTTCCAAATTAACGAATTTTTCGTTGCGACATAATTAAATGATTATGCCTAGCGAAATCACTATTCACGTCGCTAACGAATTAATTCTAAATTAACTCGTTCGCCCGAATTAAAATCCAATTTCAATTCCGCGTCGAAATCTAATTTCGTATAATATATCGAATATATTATTTTATCGATTAATTCCAAATTAATCGTTATCTCTTTTTAAATGATATTTTATCCCAGATAAAATATCTTCGTAATTAATCCCATATTAATTTTCTCTCTCATCAAATTAATCCCAGATTAATTAAAGTGCGAGTCATACGTCATCGGTGAATCTTCGGGAAGTGACCCATGAGATCCCCGAATATGTTGGCAGTAAATCCGGTCGTCGGACTATCCGAACACGTAAGTACCTAGTACTACGTTTGTACCGATTTACAAGACAAGGTTGGCTTCTAGCAAAGCGCCATGCCTACCCAATTCTCCAGAAACATGCTTACAGGAATAAGCGATCTATATCAGGCGTAGTATACGTAGTATTGCGTATTTCGATCCAGTATTGGATGATCACATGCAAGGCCTGGGGCTGGTACAGTGTCTGCCCCGTATGAAGCATATATCGGATTACTAGCAACTAGTCTCTTTATTATCGAATAATCATGACCAAGTCATATTATCCCGATGGTTGCAACCCTTTAGAGAACCAGTTCTGTATCCCTGCACGATCATCATCTCCATATGACTGGTGTGATACTTCCGTCTTGACATCACACCCAACACACTACGATTCTCAATATATCCAGCAGAGGCATACACAGAACCGGTTAAAGCCCTGGACGACCAAAACAAAAGTATATTGATTGTCGCAAGTATTAGCGGTGCAAGTCTCAGGTTAAGACCAAATACACCTACCCTGATTTCGGACTTCCATAGACATATAGTCATACTACCAATGGAATTTCGAGGGGGTCTATCCAGAGCGAAGCTGTTTCCCGTACCATCGGTAAAACACAACCTCCTATTACACTTGCATGAGTATCCTATACCCAAATATATGAGAACTATGCCGTTATGCCCTCATAACGCGCATAAGTGTAATACTAGTCTTTTACGCATTATCGATGTCCAATCTCGATAATACTCTGACTAGGGATATTTAATGATTTATCCTTCGTGGATTGATACTGTCTCATATCTTCTCAATCCATGAACAAATCACAGGGACCTCCTATCATTTATACATCATGGTGATCTAATCACAAATGATAAGAGAGCAATCTCATTCGTCACATAGTTAATTTGTACAACAACACCATGATCTGTACAAATAGTGACGCTATGGGTCATAGTTGTCCAACAATCTCCCACTTGGCCTATAGCCAGTCACTCGAGTGTCTAACACCTGAACTATGTACGGTTGACTCAAACTACTGAGAAAAGGCTTTCGTCAACGGATTTTCATGACTATCATCTGATGCGATTTATTCGATCATCACATCGCCACGATGTATGATCTGAACGAATCAGATGAATATCGAAGTATATATCTGGATCGTTTGATGAGACCATTAATTCTTTAGCCTGCGTTGTAGCCTAGCTCAGCTGCTAAAAGAACTATATCTAATCTAATTAGATTTATTATCGACCCAAATGGCTTTTATTGCTGCCTCAGCTGCAGCAATAACCCGCATTTGTTGTTTATTCGGTAACAATATCTTGCTTGGAAGATTTCCAGCTCACTGTACCATTATTCAAACTGTATAGTACCGTTTGTGACTTATAGTCGTTATTATCGGTTAGGAAACTTGCAACAGTGATCCCAGTCACCTCAAGTTCTCCTTCTTCATAGTTTAAGACAACATCCTTAATTCTCTAAGATACTAACAGATGTTCTTAATTTCAATCCAGTGACTATCACTTGGATTGGCCTGTTTGTGATTGCATATGCTCAAAGCGTATGAGACACCAGGGCGCGTACATTTTTCAATGTACGATTTCTCGGAGAGTTTTCATGAAAGCCAAGCTTTCACCGATTATATTATGGGAATATCATTTCCAAGAAATGACATATCATTATTATTTATATGATTATTTCTGTCAGTGCGCTCCCACTAATCTCCTTACATACACAAGAATCATTTCCATTTTGAATTAAATCATAAACTATTATGATTACATCAAAATGATAATTCCAACTCGAGGTTCATGGCTTTGAGCCATTCCTCTTTATCAGAATCATCCATTGTACTACGAAAGGTCAATGGATCATCTACACCATTGCTAGAAGCGATAACTTGTGCCTCTCCAACTCTTAGATAGCGATCAGGTTGTCGCACAACCCTCCCACTACATCCAAATGGTAAATCATTCTGAAAAACTTGCATTTGACGTTCAGATTTTGAAGGTGCTATGTTTTTATCAACCGTTGTTGAGGATGGCGCGCTGGTCAAACCAACAAGTAACCCATTGAGTAACACCTCACTATAAGGTTTGAACTCATTCATATAATCCTCCTCTAGAAACGTAGCTTTTATCGATACAAACACTTTGTTATCTTTAGGACTATAAAGAATCCACCCTTAGTCTCCGTAGGATAGCCTACAAATAAGCACACTTGTGAACGTGGCTTCTACTTAGTAGTCTTATTCTTTAGCACATGTGCTGAACACCTCTATATGCGGAAATATCGTAAACTAGTTTTACGACCACTCCACAACTCTAAGGGAGTCTTAGGAACAAACTTAGATGAAACTACATTAAAGATATACATTGTAGTTTTCAATGCATACCCCTCGAACGAACTAGGTAGTGAGCTATAACTAAACATATATCTTATCATGTCTAGTAGGGTCCGATTTCTCCTCTCTGCAATACCATTTTTCTGTAGTGTTCTAGGTTCTGTGAGGTGAGATACTATCTCTTGCTCAACTAAGAATTCCTCAAAATCTCTGGCAAGGTATTCTCATCCATGGTCTGATCGTAGAGTTTTGATCATCTTACCTAATTGGTTCTCAAGCTCAGCACGATACCCTTTGAACTTTTCAAAAGTATCTGACTTTTGCTGCATCAGGTAAACGTACCCATATCTTGAATAATCGTCAATAAATATGTCAAAGTATTCAAAACCACCTCGAGCTCTTACATTCATCGGTCCGCAAATGTTCGAATGTATTAGCTGAAGTGGTTGACTGGATCTTATACTTTTCCACTAAAAGGTCTCTTAGTCATCTTTCTTTCTAGACAAGATTCGCAGACTGGTAAAGTTTCGATCTTTAATTGGTTTAAGGCTCCGTTTTTTATCAACCTATCTATCCGATCAAGGCTGATATGACCAAGTCTAAGATGCCACAAATATGTGTCATCGTGAGAAATCTTTTGCCATTTTGTTTTAGGTTTTTCAACTTTAAACATTTTGAGTGTTGAGCATTGGCCTATATGTTAACGGTCTTAACACATATAAATTATTTTATGAGTTTCATGTGCATATGGTTACTCCATTTCTACCAACAATAACCAAATTACTATTAAAAGAAACCGAAAAATCATCATCCAAAAGTTTGGAAACATAAATCAAATTCCTGCAAAAACCAGGAATGAATAACACATTGTCCAAATTTAAATAACTATTATTTAAAAAATTTAAGCTGGAAACCCCCACTGCTCTTGCTGAAACGGCATCCCATGTTCCGACCCTCATGGTGTAGTCACCTTCAGTAAGGTCCCTCCATGAATCAAGTAGCTCCAAGAAGAACAAACATGGTTAGTGGCTCCAGAATTAACAATCCATACAGATTTATCATCATCTACTAAGAGAAATTCAATAATAAGTAAATCATATTTACATATAGCCTTCTTCTCTTTCAGCTCAGCAAGGTATTTAGACAGTTTCTTTTCCAATCTCCGTCCTTGTCGTACTGGAAACACTCTTTCGTGTTCTTCTTATTTATAGACTTAACCTTAGCCTTCCCAATGTCTTTCTTCTTGTTCTTAGCAGATCTAGAAGATTCAGTTACATTTTCCTTAGCATTGGGATTATGAGGATCCACAAGCATGGACTCATAATAGGTGACCTCATTAAGTAGTTGGGTCAAAGTAAAAGATAACTTGTTCATAACATAATTGCTTTAAAACTATGGAAAACTGTTCGGAAGAGTTTCCATAATCATGGTCATCTGGCTCCGCTCTTCAATACGAGCTCCATGGGTTTCGACAGTATTGAGATAGGTCACTATCCTCAAGACGTGCTCTCAAACTAATGTCTCTTCCTTCATCCTGGCAGTCATCGCTGAGACCATGACATCATGACGTTGACGTTCCGAAGGCTGCCCGAATATGCCCTGTAATGACTTCATCATTTGAGATACTGTAGCCATAGGCTCATGCTTTGCAGCAAGAACCTCGGACATCCATGCTAGCAAGTAGCAGTGGGCCTTCTCATTAGGCGCGACCCATTTTTGGTAGGTATCTTGGCCAACATTTATGGCTAGCTCGGGAGGATATTCCTCCGTTATGACAAACTTTAGGTATTCACAGACCAAGATAGCGTTCATGTTACTTTTCCACTTGACATTATTTTCTCCCATTAATATATCGTTAGAGAGAATGGAAATTATAGGAGAAACCATAGTTGAAATAAAATAAAGTAAACATGCATTTAATTTTCATTTATCGCATAATAAATTATCAAACATTTCGGCATAAAACATGATGCATAAATTATGAATAATGAATTAGAAACCTAAGAGAATTACTATGCCACGAAAATCTATCATCCCACAAATAAGTGCCGCCGTAGGGTAAGTCAAGTATTTGCATGATAGATCGAGACAATCTCAATTGATTAATATATACGGGAATAACTCTTATTCCTATATTAACCAACCACCATTTGATTTGATCAAGGAATTTTGATTAACATTTAATCATTCATTTGTGAGTGTGACCTGTCGTTTCGGACCCTTGGACTTAACTAGTTAAGTGTCACCGTAGGGTAGGTCGGTTTATTAGATACATCTAGAGTCCCTATCCTTTCAGAATCAAAACATGATATTGACCCAAAATGGACACCATCCGTAGGGGGACGAAAATAAAGCCGTCTCGAGGCGCCTTTTGAATCTCACGATTTCAGACTAACAACGGAGATCGCGAGATGTATTATCGTATATCCCTCTCCCACTCACTATTTTAAAAATAAGGTTTCTATTTTAAAATATCTAATATTTTAATTTGCTAGTGTGAATAAATTTATGGCGGCTAAATCATAACCCTTATTTACACTAGTACAATATCAGTGACCTTACCAATTTTAACTCTTAAAATCTAACTCACTAATATCCATTAGTCTATACTAATTATTTTACTCAATTAAACTAATTTAATTGAGCTAGTTTTAATGATCTATTATATTTTAACTCTTAAAATATTAGACCACTAACTAGTTTAAAATTTAGAATTCTAAAGTGGTCAAAATTTTAATTAAACCATTTAATTAATCTAAGTGCATTATAAAATCCAATGTTATGTGGAGTTGTATCTCGAATGCAGACCACATTACCGTTTATTCGGAATCGGCTATGGAATTTACATCCGAGTTTTCTTCCTATATACGAGTGGAATTCACGATGCACTCATTAAGCCCATTATATTAGAATTTTCAGTTTTAAACTATAAAACCAATTAATCTAATTAATCATTTTTTATGCATACCATATTCCAATTTAACCATTTTAAATTACATAAAATCATATTTTATGACTAGAAGATTTTTGCAACCAAAACATGTTATGGCATGTGAAAATGCAAGAGTAGGCACCATAAGCTATATGATATGTTATTCAATCATTTCGAATTAAACATACATACAACATGAAAAATAATTTTTCATTGACCGGGCTCTTATTTTTGCTATACTAATCTAATTAGTACAAAAAATTCCCAAGGCATTCATTGGTCTTCAAATCTCGCTCCAAGGTGGTGTTGGCTCCTTTTGCAACTTTGGTACTCTAAATTACCAAAAATTAAAATTTTACTTAGGAAAATTAAATTACAACATTTGTAAAGAATGGCCTTATGGTCTTACATCCCAAAACCAAAACCAATATAAAATAAGAGCTGGAAAAATTTACGACCAATGTAAAAATCCATTCATCACATGAATCAATAATAACCATTCATCTTATGAATATTATTTTATGCCTACTCATCTAATTAATAAAAACAGTAACTTTAAAAGAAAAAAGAAGGGTTAAAAATACTTTTCAATCTTGCTCTTGATGCCAATAGTAGGAATCACTTTCCTAGCGCAGTAAAAATACGTTGGGCATTTGGGATCAGATTAGAAAATTTTTTATGCCCTACTCTTCTTGAGGCCGATTGTTACCAACTCCACCACTAAACTTTTGCTTCTGTTTTGAAAAAAATTTCAGCCCCGTAACAGCCCCCTGAAATGACAGATCAAATCTGAACTGTTTGGACCCAAGAACGCGCCCAACTCACTGCCCAAATCAGCCTATATTTGCGTCAATAGTCCATGTGTTTCAGGTTTGATTTTTCAGTTTAAAACACCCCCAACACAGTCCTAAAATACCCCTATATGTTTTCCAAAAATTATGGATTAAAAGGAATTCAAACCGAGTCCCGTTACACAACTTTTGTGTGCGGCAGTGAGTAGAAAATTACTCACTGGCGTGTGGTATGTTTGGAGGAGGAGATGATGAATTTTTATTCAACACCAAATAGCATTATGTGCTATATCTCGTTACCAACAGAAAATATGGTGGGCTATCCTCACAAACAAATCCCTAAACACTTTAGAGATTAAAAGTCACACTAGTTTTGTTTTGGTTTTTCTTTTGTTCTTCTTTTATTTTCTCAACACTTGAGAGAATGTTTAGAAAAAATAGAAGGTGGCTAGATGAAGATCTTTCAATTTCATTATCATACTTTAAGGATCTAATCCTTAGTTCTGATTAAGAAATTAATGAGTTTTTTTGGCAAGCTTATTGGATTAAGCACTAAAGTTATCATTACATGAATATTCCAAATATCATGTTCTACTGTTTGCTCAACTCCGGGCTTAGGTTTAAGATGTTATTTTATCAAATAAAGTAACTTCTTAGTTTTCAAGACTATCCTGATTGATTATTCCCAATTTGAAAATTAAAGTCGTTTAAATAGATTTTCACACAAGATTATGTTTCAAACACTAATCTTTCAATTTATCTTGATTCTAATAGTCCAACTATTTAATCAACGATTTCAGGTACAATTTATTATAATGATTACTATAGTCCAACTATATAATCAACTATAATTCAATTGATTAAATTCAATTATATTGATTACTATAATCTAATTATAAAATCAACTATAATTAATTAAATCAAATATATTGATTACTATAATCCAATTATATAATCAACTATAAATGAATAGTTTGAATACAGTCCAACTGTTTTATTAAATCAAAATATTAGTCCAACTAACATTTAATTTATTTGACGAATATTTTAATTGAGCGCGTATGGCAAGTAACTAAACGAATATTGCAAATTTACTACTTGCCTCCCAATATTTTTCGGCGAGCCTCTAACCCTATGTGGAGTACTTGGGAAACCTTGTTTCCTAGTGGGCTAGGATCCCGTTAAATAACACACAATCTTGACTTTGGCAAACAAATTGTATGATAATTAACTAGGTAGATCTCTAAGATCAATTGGATCCCATCCAATTCCTAGATCCAGTAGGTGGACATCCAAGTCTGAAACATATATCTTATATATGCCAATATATCCAATATATTGCCTAACCTTTTTCCTCTGAATCGACTAAGCCTTGGCTTTGGCACAACAAACTTAGTGATCCCAGTTAAGCGGAACCCATTGACCTTGGAAAGCTTCGTAATCAATGTCGATGGACAAGAAATGATCTTGACTTTGGCCAACAAATCACAACTTGGACAAGACACCAATATGGAACAAAGCCTTCATGATTCAAACACATCCTCGACGGACAAAGGCCTTGACTTTGGCCAATAAACCAATGCCAGTCTTGGATCTTGAGTAAGAATCACTCAATGGAAGGAAAAACGCTTAATATTTTGTGAGGGTTTTTCACGTGCAAATTGCAACCAATTTATTATCTTTGTTAAGGTCTCATCATTATACACCCTTAAACATGCATTCTAAACACATAATAAGGCGCGTAAAATAAAATAATAATGATATGCAGATGGATATTTAACACATTGCTAGAACAAATCTCTCCCTTTCCTCTCTCCCGCTAGCACATGTATTACTTCTACCCGTTACACAACACTTCTAAAGAAACCTCATTTACATTTAGGGGAATAGGCGAGAAGAGAAATACACAGAGTAAGGAGGTAATAGGCTGGACACGCAGGTCCAATTTAATAAATTCTCAATTTATTACAACAATTTCCAAAATTGCCCCACCCATATAATATCCATCTGATATACATTATTCATGCATCGCAACCATGTATTCACACAAGCATGTTATCAATCAATCTAATCCAATTAATTAATCTGATAATTAATGACCATCCAATGTTCAAACAACGATTTGATTTTGCGCGAGTCCAACTCGTTTTGCGAATAAGTACTCAAAGTACGAATTCTTGAATTAAATTAAACTACATAATTAAATCCAATTCAATTTGTGTTTAATACTAATTCACTATTTAATTCCAAATTAAATATTACACTTTATTAACGAACCTTTACGACTTAAATTCCAAATTTAATCGTTACAGGTCTCAAAGCCCGATTAACATCCAATGTTAATTTAATTAAAGTCCAATGGGCTTTCAATTAATTTCTTTAAGGCGTGGACTTTTGGTCAACTTGGGTCAAACCCAATAACCAAAGCCCAATCAAGGAATAACCCCATAAGCCTAGAAATCAATTTAGGCTCATTAGGCCCAAATAAAATTTTAAAAGGTCTATTTAAGTCATAATTGGACTTTATGGAAATGGTTTTGGGCCCATTGGATCCAACCAATTTGCCTAAACCAATCTTGGTACAACCAAGCCCATTAACAACTTTTCAAGCCCAAATCCAATTTAAGGCTAACATAATTAAATTCCAAAATTCCAAATTCATAATTTAATTACTCAAAGTGTAAACCATAATTAATCAACCAAATCAATATTTCCAAAACACCAATTAGCCTAATTAATTATGCTTATCAACATTAAAACATGTCCAACACATTTTAACAAAAATCAAACCCATATACATGCTTTACATTCTCGGTAATGTGGGGTTAATTTATGTCCGATTTGGTTTCAATCCAATTAAATCCACAATCAACATTAAATCAACATTTCCAATCATTTCAAGTCATCCAATGATCAACGAAACAAAAATACCAAGACATTAGGGCATCAATTGAATTCGACCAAGCCTAAATTTTGGGTAAAAATTGTTCCAACAATATTTCATGAAATTGATCGAATCAAACTTCAATTAAACATAATTTAAGCATACTCAATCATCCAATTTCATCAAATCATGCTCAAATACATTTTACCCAATTTTAACCCTAAATCAAGTTTCATGCTTTTAACTCGCTCTGAAACCAATTGTTGGAGTAATCTACGATCCCGAGGATCGATTAAAGCGATGAAACAAAAGTGCGAATACAACGAAGAAGTTGCGGAATACTTACAATGATCGGTTGAGCGATGCGATGAAGGACAAAACTTTAAGCTCCCTCCTAGAGTGCTCTCGGCAGTGGACTGGTTTTTGCTCCTCCGAGAATCGGAAATGGTGATTCCTCCAAGCTCCAAGCTTTGTGTGATTCCATGCTCACATGTGCGGTTCCCTATCACCTTCACAAGACCCCTTTTTGTGCTAGCACTCTTGATTTTGCAACAAAAGCATCACTTTTCTTCTTCCAAGCTCACTGTTTTTGAAGAACTAAAGAAGAGAAGAAAATGGCCTCTAAGGCCGAGAGAGAAAGATCAAGAGAGGAATAGAGGGTTGTGTTGTTTTAAGTTAATTGATTTCCAAAATCAAAATCAACATATACCAAATTTTAGCTTTCAAAAAGTCAAAGGAATTTGGAGCCAAAAATGCATTAAATGCATTCAACAACTTCCATCAATCAATCAAGTGACAAATTGTCACATCACTCAAAGTGACATGTGATTTGACGCTTGATGTGACTAATGATTTGACAATTGATGTGACTTGTGGGTCACAATTAAATTCACAATGCGAGTGCGCCCGCAAATACTCTCGGGCTCGGGTTTGCTAATTCCAAATTAACGAATTTTCCGTTGCAACGAAATTAAATCTAATTTAATTAAATAACTTTGCCTAACAAAATTACTATTCATGTCGCTAACGATTTAATTCTAAATTAGCTCGTTTGCCCGAATTAAAATCTAATTTCAATTCCGCGTCGAAATCCAATTTCGTATAATATATCAAATATATTATTTTATCGATTATTTTCAAATTAATCGTTTTCTCTCTTTAAATGATATTTTATCCCAGATAAAATATCTCAGCAATTAATCCCAGATTAATTTTCTCTCTCTTCTAATTAATCCCAGATTAATAAAGTGCGAGTCATACCTCATCGGTGAATCTTCGGGAATCGACCCATGAGATCCCCAGATATGTTGGCAGTAAATCCGGTCGTCGGACTATCCGAACACGTAAGTACCTAGTACTACGTTTGTACCGATTTACAAGACAAGGTTGGCTTCTAGCAAAGCGCCATGCCTACCCAATTCTACAGAAATATCCTTACAGGAATATGTGATCTATATCAGGCGTAGTATTGCATATTTCGATCCAGTATCGGATGTCACGTGCAAGGCCTGGGGCTGGAAATGTGTCTGCCCCGTACGAAGCACATATCAGATCTTTGGTAAGTAGTCTCTATAATCGGATAAACATGACCTAGTCATAATATTCCGATAGCTGCAGCATAAAAGAGAACGAGTTCCGTATCGTACGTGATCATCATCTCCACTATTACTGGAGTGATACTTCCTTCTTGACATCACACCCAACACACTACGATTCTCAATATACCCAGCAGAGGCATACACAGAACCTGTTAAAGCCCTGTACGACCAAAACCAAAGTACATTGATTGTCGCAAGTATTAGCGGTGCAAGTCTCAGGTTAAGACCAATTACACCTACCTTGATTCGGACTTCCATAGACACATAGTAATACTACCAATGGAATTCCGAGGGTTCTATCCAGAGCGAAGCTGTTTTCCGTACCATCGGTAAAACACGACCTCCTACTACACTTGCATGAGCATCCTATACCCAAATATATGAGAACTATGCCGTTATGCCCTCACAACGCGCACAAGTGTAATACTAGTCTATTCCGTATTATCGATGCCCAATCTCGATAATACTACGACTATGGATATTTAATGATTAAACCTTTATGGATTGATACTGTCTCATATCATCTCAATCCAGGACCTAATCATATGGACCTTTCATCATTTATACATCTTGGTGATCTAATCACAAGTGATAAAAGGGAAATTTCCTTTGTCACATAGTTAATTTGTACAACAACACCATGATCTGTACAAATAGTGACTATATGGGTCATAACTGTCCAACATAAATAATATTTTATCGCAGATAAAACATCTCCGTAATTAATCCCAGATTAATTTTCTCTCTCTTCTAATTAATCCCAGATTAATATAGTGCGAGTCATACGTCATCGGTGAATCTTCGGGAAGTGACCCATGAGATCCCCGGATATGTTGGCAGTAAATCCGGTCGTCGGACTATCCGAACACGTAAGTACATAGAACTACATTTTTATCGATTTACAGGACAAGGTTGGCTTCTAGCAAAGCACCTTGCCTACCCAATTCTCCAGAAATATCCTTACAGGAATATGTGATCTATATCAGACGTAGTATACGTAGTATTGCGTATTACGATCCAGCATCAGATGTCACGTGCAAGGCCTGGGGCTGGAAATGTGTCTGCCCCGTACGAAGCACATATCGGATCTCTGGTAACTAGTCTCTATAATCGGATAAACATGACCTAGTCATTTTATCCCGATGACTGTAGTACATAAGGGAACCAGTTCCGTATCCTACGTGATCATCATCTCAACTATGACTGAAGTGATACTTCCATCTCGACATCATACCCAATAGGCTATGATTCTCAATATACCCAGAAGAGGCGTACACAGAACCTGTTAAAGCCCTGGACGACCAAAACCAAAGTACATTGATTGTCGCAAGTATTAGCGGTGCAAGTCTCAGGTTAAGACCAATTACACCTACCCTGATTCAGACTTCCATAGACACATAGTCAAACTACTAATGGAATTCCGAGGGGTCTATCCAGAGCGAAGCTGTTTTCCGTACCATCGGTAAAACACAACCTCATATTACACATGCATGAGTATCATATACCCAAATATATGAGAACTATGCCGTTATGCTCTCACAACGCGCAAAAGTGTAAAACTAGTCTATTCCGCATTATCGATGTCCAATCTCGATAATACTTCGACTAGGGATATTTAATGATTAAACCTTCATGGATTGATACTGTCTCATATCTTATCAATCCGGAACTAATCATATGGACCTTTCATCATTTATATATCTTGGTGATCTAATCACAAATGATAAAAGGGAAATTTCCTTTGTCACATAGTTAATTTGTCAACAACACCATGATTTGTACAAATAGTGATACTATGGGTCATAACTGTCCAACAATCTCCCACTTGGCACTCAATTAATTATGCTCATTATCATCAACACATGTCCAACACATTTGAATCAAAAATTAAACCATTTTCCATGCATTAAGCTCACGACATTTAGGGTTTTTCTGTCCAATTCAAAATTCAATCCAATTAAATTTCAAATCAATATTACCCAATGTTTTCCAACTCATCCAATGATCAAAAACACAAAATACCATGATATTAAGGCAAACATCATATTCGGCCAAGCCTAGAATTTTGGGAAAAATGATCCAATCCAATTTTCACAAAATTGATCACAAATAACTCCAAGTCATTCATTTACAAGCATGCTCAAACAATTAATTTCACTCAAACATGCTCAAATTCAATTTACCCAATTTTACCCAAAATTAAGTTTCATGCTCAATATTGGCTCTGATACCATTGTTGGGTTTCTCTAAGGTCCCAAGGAATGAATCAAGCAATGAAACACATGTGAATACGCAACGAAGAATGGCAGAATCATACTTACATTGATCGGTTTTGGATGCGATGAACACAAGCCCTTTGCTCCATTGGTGAAGCTCTCGGCTTTTGCCCATTTTGGTCCTCCAATTTCGGTCAAGCTCCATGAATGGATCTCCAAGATCCAAGCTTTGTGTGGTGATTCCATGCTCATGAGTTAGTTCCGTATCACCTTAGGATAACCCATTTGTGTGCTAGCACTCTTGATTTTGCAACAAAATCATCACTTTGCTTCTACCATGCTCACGACATTTTGAAGAACAAAAGGGAGAAAGAATTTGGCCCTTGGCCGAATACATAGGGAGAGAAAGAGATGAGATGTGTTTTCTTATTTTGTTTTCTAAAAACAATAATGAAAATCTATTACCAAAATTTGGTATTAGCCTTTCAAAAAGTTAACCAAAGTTTTGGCTCCAAATTTGCATTAAAAGCCCACACCAACTTCTATCATGAATAGTGACTGCATGTCACTCACCAAAAAGGTGACTTGACATCTATCACTAAAGTGACAAGTGATGTGACTCGCGATATGACTTGCGGCCGCACTTGATTCAAAATCGGAGTGGCGTCGCAAACACATTCCGGGCTCGGTTTCGTTAATTCCAAATTAACGAATTTTCCGTTGCGATGTAATTAAATAATTATGCCTAGCAAAATTACTATTCACGTCGCTAAAGAATTAATTCTAAATTAACTCATTTGCCCGAATTAAAATCCAATTTTAATTTCGCGTCGAAATCTAATTTCGTATAATATATCGAATATATTATTTTATCGATTAATTCCAAATTAATCGTTCTCTCTCTCTTAAAATAATATTTTATCCCAGATAAAATATCTCCGTAATTAAGCCCAGATTAATTTTATCTCTCTTCTAATTAATCCCAGATTAATATAGTGCGAGTCATACATCATCGGTGAATCTTCGGGAAGCGACCAATGAGATCCCTAGATATGTTGGCAGTAAATCCGGTCGTCGGACTATCCAAACACGTAAGTACCTAGTACTACGTTTTTACTGATTTTCAAGACAAGGTTGGCTTCTAGCAAAGCGCCATGCCTACCCAATTCTCCAGAAATATCCTTACAGGAATATGTGATCTATATCAAGCATAGTATACGTAGTATTGCGTATTACGATCCAGCATCGGATGTCACGTGCAAGGCTTGGGGTTGGAAATGTGTCTGTCCCGTACGAAGCACATATCGGATCTCTGGTAACTAGTCTCTATAATCGGATAAACATGACCTAGTCATTTTATCCCAATGACTGCAGTACTTAAAAGAACCAGTTCCGTATCCTACGTGATCATCATCTCCACTATGACTGGAGTGATACTTCCATCTCGACATCACACCCAATACACTACGATTCTCAATATACCCAGAAGAGGCGTACACAGAACCTGTTAAAGCCCTGGACGACCAAAACCAAAGTACATTGATTGTCGCAAGTATTAGCGGTGCAAGTCTCAGGTGAAGACCAAATACACCTACCCTGATTCAGACTTCCATAGACACATAGTCATACTACCAATGGAATTCCGAGGGGTCTATCCAGAGTGAAGTTGTTTTCCGTACCATCGGTAAAACACAACCTCCTGCTACACTTGCATGAGTATCCTATACCCAAATATAAGAGAAATATTCCGTTATGCTCTCACAACGCGCACAAGTGTAATACTAGTCTATTCCGCATTATCGATGTCCAATCTCGATAACACTACGACTAGGGATATTTAATGATTAAACCTTCATGGATTGATACTGTATCATATCTTATCAATCTGGAACTAATCATATGGACCTTTCATCATTTATATATCTTGGTGATCTAATCACAAATGATAAAAGGGCAATTTGCTTTGTCACATAGGTAATTTGTACAACAACACCATGATCTGTACAAATAGTGATGCTATGGGTCATAATTGTCCAACACTCCACATCATAATGGGGTCTCCGAAAAGAGAAATCAGACTTTATTAGATATGGTCCGATCAATGATGTCAGGCACGGATCTACCTCCATTTTGGGGTATTACTTTAGAAACTGCAACACTACTACTAAACCAAGTTCCTTCCAAGACTTTTAGTCAAACACCATATGAGTTATGGTCTGGGAAACGTCATAGTCTTAGTTATCTAAGAGTTTGGGGATGTGACGCATATGTCAGGCTCACACAAACTAACAAATTGGATGATTGGGCAGTTAAATATAAGTTTGTAGGATATGCCTTGAACTCAAGAGCATACGTGTTCTACGTCCCAAATGAACAAAGAACATTTGTCTCATGAAATGCTAAATTTCTAGAGAATGAATTCCTTCTCAAGAAATATAGTGGGATTAGACTTGACCTCGATGAGGTACAAATAGAACAAACTAACATAGAACTAAACCCCAGGCCCCTCAAAAGGGCAGCGACGGAACAACCACAAGGTTATGAACTCAGAAGGTCTAGTAGGGAAAGAAATGAGCCTGAAAGATATGGTTTCCATATTGATGAGGAACATGATCACGTCATTGATAATGACGATCCCACCAGTTATGACGAAGCAATGCGTGACATTGATTCAGTCAAGTGGCTTGAGGCCATGAAATCTCAAATAGACTCTATGTATCAGAATGAAGTCTGGGACTTGGTAGATGCACCTGAAGGGATAAAACTCAAAGGTTGCAAGTGTATTTACAAGTGTAAAACCGATGCAGAAGGCAACATCCAAACCTATAAGGCTAGGTTGGTGGTGAAAGGTTATAGACAAATCCAAGGAATTGACTATGACGAAACCTTCTCGCCTGTTGTAATGATAAATTCCATTCGAATTTTACTGGCACTAGCTGCACACTTTGATTATGAGATTTGGAAGATGGATGTCAAAACAGCTTTCCTTAATGGGAACCTTGTAGAGGAAGTCTATATGACACAACCTGAGGGGTTTGCATCTAGGAATGATCATAATAAAATATGCAAGCTTAAATGATCCATTTATGGACTCAAGCAAGCCTCCAGAAGTTGGAATATATGATTTGATGAGACAATCAGAGAATTTGACTTCATCAAAAATGTAGACGAGCCTTGTGTTTACAGGAAAAGTTGTGGGAGTGCTGTTGTATTCTTGTATTATATGTTGATGACATATTAATCATCGGGAATGATATTCCCATGATCCAAGCCAGTAAGCAATGATTATCTCAGAATTTCTCCATGAAAGATTTGGGAGAAGCAGCCTACATCCTCGGCATTAAGATCTACCAGAATAGATCTAAGAGGTTGTTAGGACTTTCTCAATCTACGTACATAGATAAAGTTTTGAAAAGATTCAAAATGGAAGATTCCAAAAGAGGTAATTTACCTACTTGTCATGGAATCAAATTATCTAAGGAGCAATATCCACATAATCCTTCAGATAGGGAGCGTATGAGTAGGATCTCTTATGCTTCAGCAATAGGATCGATCATGTATGCCATGCTATGTACAAGACTTGATGTCTCTTATGCTCTTAGCATAACGAGCAGGTATCAGGCAAATCATGGTGAGCAACACTGGGCAGTTGTCAAAACAATCCTCAAGTATCTGAGAAGAACTAAGGATGTGTTTTTGACATACAGAGATTGTTCTGAGATGAAAGTCATTGGTTACTGTGATGCGAGCTTTCAAACCGATAGGGATGATAGCAGATCGTAAACAAGATATATGTTTACTTTGAATGGCGGTGCTGTTAGTTGGAAAAGCTCAAAGCAGTCAACTACATCGAACTCCACCACTGAAGCCGAGTATATTGCAGCATCTGAGGCTGCTAAAGAAGCAGTTTGGATAAAGAAGTTCATCACGGAGCTGGAAGTGCTTCCCACGATAAAGAATGGCGTCACGATGTACTGTGACAACACGAGCGCCATTGCTCAATCAAAGGAACCAAGGTCCCACCAGAAATCCAAGCATGTACTCTGGCGATTTCATTTCATCAGGGAGATTGTTGAGAGAAAAGAAGTTATTATAGAGAAAATACCCACATAAGAGAATCTTGCAGATTCTATGACTAAATGGCTAACTCAACAAAAGCATGATAGGCACACATGAGAGTATGGTGTCCAGATTCATACTTGTTGGCTATAGTGCAAGTGGGAGATTGTTAGGGATATGCCTTATACCCAACTTGTGGATGGGCTATATGTACATGTATTTGTAATATTTTCATTAATTAATAAAATGTAAATCTTTATTATACGTGTCTTACATAACTTATAAGAATCATCAACACTGTAATAAAGCCCTTGGAGTATTAAGATGATGGCTTCCACGCCTTATGAGAATCATTACTCTTAAATGTACCTAGTCATAGTTTTGTGAATAATCTGGGCGTTCACAAAGCGGAGAGAGTAGCATGATGATATGATATGACCTTAAGTGGGGATAGCTGATCTCATAGGCTACTAGCGGAGATCCGTCTGCTTGGTGTATCACATGGATGCATGAGTTGCTCGTGTCCATCGAACTGACCGCCGAAAGTTTTCATATGGAGTGTTTATCCCATGTGTCTGAGAGAACTTTCATGTATCGATTATATGACTAGTCCTTTGACTTGAGGTCTTTACAATCTTATGTGTGGATCAAATAACTTTGACATTCTCCTTCCCCGGCTCAAAAGATCTGGTCATAAGGATATGATTGGGTCATTTGTTGAAACACATGAAGTTTGTAAAGATACAACAGAGAATCGCCACTCTCTCGGATAATATTTTCTTATAAGAGTAGTATTCAAATTCGCGGGTTGATATGTGTGATCAGTGCTTAAGACTGTGGCCACATCGGAAGAATCATGTGAGATTCTTGGGTTAGCACGATTCATGACACTTTCAACAACGTACCTTTGACCATATGGGTAGACACTTTCCATACCCTAGGTCAATAGGTGGGGATACAGTGAGGCGATGGACCGTATCATATGTAAATCGCATACAGAATGGGTATATATATCTTTCCTTCTCATTTGGGGGCCTTGGCATGTTGGTAGATGTCAACCTTGGTCATTGAAATCGAACGACCATCTGATCGGAGGATAATTTATGTTCGATTAAATTATCACGATTCATTTCATGTCCAACTTGAGGGGAACCCAAAAGGTCACACGCAACAAAGTCGAAATCAATGGTTAACAGTGCACAATACATATTTAACATCATATATGATTGCTGTAGGAATTGTTCATAAATGGTTCAATGTGTTTAGTTATTGAACATATCATTTATGAGGTTCCTTAGTGGCTTAGGGATTGGTGAATGACGATAGAGGCACTTTGGGAATTGGAATAAATAGATAAAAAAAAATATTATTCACATGAATAGTAATGTGTGGATTGTAAGAAAAAATTTGTTATTTGTTTTGAATTCCAATTCGGCCCAAACTTTTATTAGGGTTTTATAATCTCATTAAACCACTAAATTAAGATCCAACAGCTAAGATTAAATTGGCTTTTATCCCACTGACCAGCGTAAACACACACGTATAACGCAAGGGCACGTATCGTTCAAGTAGTATAAAAATATCGATCCCACGAGGACTTAATTCCTACTATTGTTATTAATTGTTGATACTATTTTTTTACAGATATCTAATTGAGGGAGAAGAGAATGATTGCTTGATTGATTTGGTTGATTGTAGATTTGCTAAATAAATAAATAAAAAGACAAGATAAAATACTAAGGAAAATAAAAGACTCAAAGATCTAGGGTTGTGAATCTTTCTAATATCTTTAAAAATATGAAGTGATTATTTTATGTTTGTGTAATAAATCAGTTTACTAACCTGGAACACGAATTTATGTGAAAGCATCTGTCGATGGTCAGACACAAATACCCAATTTAATCCAATTGAATCATATGTCTATGTCAATTAAATTACCTGAATTCATTAAGTTTAAGTTCCAATTATGGCTACCCCCGCCCGACAGGTATATGTCAATCCTGTAAGGAAATCTATTAAATGGTTATCTATCCTCAAGGAAGATCGTGGGCTATTAAGTCAAAGGTTGAAACCTAAAATCCCTATGTCTAGTTCATTTTAGATTTACCATATCAATCTTATTGGTGATCAAACAACAAGAAGCATTAAGCTTAAGACTTAATAAGTAAACCTTTAAATACTCTTAATTATAAAATAACCTTTTATAAACTGGTGATATTAGATTTTATCACAACCCTAGAAAACTAACTTTAGTTACAACACATATTAGGACAAGTAAGAAAAAGACATTAAATGTAAATGCAGAAAAATAAATAAAATGCTAAGGAAAAATGAATTACCTTCTACTATTTACTATTTAGATATCTCCCATAAAATAATTTATATACTTGTGATATTTTTGCCAACCAGCCATATAGGCGGTAACCTGATTAAGTCAAATTAAAAATAAACCAGCCATAAGAGGCGGAGCACAATAATTAAACCAGCCATAAAGGCAGAACAATAATTAAACCAATCGACCAGTATGGCGGTATCCTCATTAAGTCAGGTTTAACCAGATTAAATTGAATATAACCAACCGACCAGTATGGCGGTATCCTCATTAAGTCAGGTTTTAAATAGTTATATATTATATTTTAGGGAGATTAATCTAAATAGCAATAGTAAAAGAATTACCTTTTCACTTAGCATGGAGAAGTTACCCTCGCATAGTAAAATGGTAAAAAGTAAAAATAAAATTACTATTCAAAAAAATAGAATTACTATTACCATGTCATAACTTAATTAAAATTAACTACAAAACTGAAAATAAAAGAAACTAAGAAGAAAACTCCCTATTTACAAGAGAGGATTTCAAGGAAAAGGTACATTTGAAACTGAAATTTGAAGCTAATTTATAGCCCTGGTAGACCTTGGGCGTCGCGACGCCAAGGGCTTTGCGTCGCTACGTGATGACTTGGCACGACCTTATTGGTTGCTTGGCATCTCACCAGACACGTGGCAGGGCGGCTAAAAAATTTCGGCTCATTGAATTTTTGACACGTGGCATGCATTGCACGTTAGTAGATCGCTTGTGATGATGACATGTGGCACGTCGCACGTTAGCAAAGTCAAAATTCTCAAACTCTAACTTGTGGACCCGGCGCATGTTAGCAGCCTCCGGTGCACGTTAGGCGTCGCGACGCGTAAAATTACAAAAATGCCATTTTTTTTGCCAATTTTCACAGTTTTGCTCCAAATCACCTCCAGAATGTCCTGAAACTTTTTTTATCTACAAAAATACCACAAAACACATCAAAATATTCACAAAACTCAAGAAACTATACAAAATATTAAGTTAAATGAGTGGGAAATAGTGATACATTTACCACTCATCACACCCCAAACCTAACATTTTGCTAGTCCTCGAGCAAAATAAAATAACATATAAAATTTAAGCCACTTTCGTAGGGATCGCTGTTGCATTTAGCATATGCAACAAGCCTTTAAACCACTAGGTGTCCCTAGTGGATGAGTTGTAGTCTCGTGAGGGTTTACAACAATGATACCCACAAACATTTTATAAAAGTAAAAAGAAAGTAAAACTAATGCACACAAAAGCAAAAAGACAAGCGAAAAGAGAATAAAGAAGTTAGTGACTAATTAGGTGAAACTTCTACTCCAAGTTACTAGTTGTTTTGTTTCATTCTAAATTACTGAATAAGTAAATTCTCCGATCATTTTTACCATTCTTCATATACAAAGCCAACAAAATATTAATCAACTCATTTTTGCCCACAACAGTCATAAGTGCAGTTGATAAGAGAGTAATATTTTTGTCCTAAAGTTCTATCAGATTTCACACCTTTTGGTAGCAATGGAATAATTTTTCTGATTTTTTCTTTGATTTTTTCTCTATTTTTTATTTATATACAATATCTTCCATCTATGTAGCGAGCTTTAGGTCGATGACTCCCAAACCAGTTGGCTTTAGGGCACCAGGTGTTAAGATACCCCTACAGACTTAATTACTCAGACTTCAGATATATCTATATATATATATATATAGATTTTTCTATCATCTTTTTGATCCATGTAGCGAGCTTTGGGCCAGTAACTCCCAAACCAGTTGGTTTTAGGGCACTAGGTGTTAAAACACCCTTACAGACTTAATAACTCGGATCTCAGATTTTTTTTTATTCCATCACTTTTTGAGATGCTTCCTCCAATTAAACTAGAGCACTGAATATTACAAACTTTTCAATTTTTAGCTCATGTCTGTATGTTACTATGTATGTTGATAATACCTGTCAACTGAGCATATGAAGATCTATTTTAGTCAGTTTTATGGAGAATTCACAAATTAAATAATTCAAAATGAAATAAACAAAAATTAACTTGTTTCAAAAATGGTTTGAGATACGTATCAGGAGTGAAAACTCCTTACTCAGCCATCTCTTACCAATTTTACCTTTTTAGTCAAAATAAAAGAACGCAAAATATTTTTGTAATTTTTGAAAATTTTGGACTAAAAATAAAAATAATACACAAACTAAAAACAAGGTAGATTTCCCATTGTAGATTCCCCAGAGGGAGGGTGGAGCGAGGCTCTCTTAAGTACCCAAGCCTCTTAGGCTCTTATCGCTTGGTGTCAGGAATAAACAATGAGTCCTCTACATTAGTCTATCACAATGAGCAACGGGTGAATGATTATCTAGGTGCCTTCACAACTTTTCCTTATAGAAAGGTAGTGAGTGAAGGAAGACACCAAACCATCACATACTCCCTAAACAGTAGAAGAAGAGTTTAGAAGATAATACCTGGTTAGCTGAAATTCTACAAGAAATTAAAGGTTAAGATCCAGATTAACACGACGGCTCTTACCACGATCGTCCTCAGACCAATTTATCTATGAAAGGATAGGTCAACTTGTGGTTCATAGGCTAAGAGTTGGTCAAGTAGATCCGGAGCAGTTCTGGCAGTAAAGAGTAGTTCTTTTAAGGGTTTTGACACGAATCCATTTCTCCGAGCATCATTAAGAAACACACAAAGAAAATCATAAAATCCATCAACGTTGAGCAGCCCAATTGGTTTCTGATGTATGTTCAGGTTCGCCCAAGATAGTACTATAAACATTTCCTCCAATGTGCCCAAGCCACCTGGCAAAGCGATAAAAGCATCAGCACGATTAATCATTTCCACTAGTCGTTCAGACATACCTGGCACGATCAGTTCCTCTCCGTTTGATGATCCAATAAGATTTGCTTCTGCCAAGGGTTTTGGGATGATTCCCAAAACATGACTACCTCCTTCCTGTACGGCCTTTGAAATGATCCCCATTAGTCCAAGATTGCCTCCGCCATATACTAAGTGCATATTCTTGCACTAAGACTCGACCCAATCCTGTGCTGCTTCTACGTATTGTGGCTTAACACCAACACTACTACCGCAAAACACACAGATGTTTTAACTCGTCTTCTCGAAGTGGCTTCCATTTTTATATGTATTTCTTTCTCAACTCTGGATGCCTTCAAAAGTGCAATGACGGGCTAAATTTATAGTACCTGAAAAGGGGAGTAATAATAGCACTAGTATCTTCCAAAGGAAGCTTGTTAGCTAAACAACAAAATGAATCGTGAAAGGTCAAAAAGTCTGGATCCTGTCTATGAAAATAAAGATAATTACAACAGAAAAGCAAATCAAAGCAATAATTATGGCAACAGAATTGTGTACGCAATACGCCACTCGTTTGGTATATAAATCCACTAGGATGTGTCTCAAGATTTCATTCCTTACTCAGCCGTCGCTAATGAATTGGTTCTCATCTTTCTGATTGCCAAACATCATTCCTTCAGTTCTAAAAATTCTCCATTTGTGCTTTTCCCTACAAAAATAACACACAAAATTAAAAACTCTACAACATGTATACACAAAATATGAAACAGAAATTACAACAAATTGCATGGGTTGCCTCCCTGCTAGCGCTAAATTTTTCGTCTTCAGCCAGACGTGACTGAAATCCATCTGTCAAGGCGGTTTCAGCGTCGTTTTGGATGTCCTATTAAAGACATTCCCATGTGCGTTTCTTTTAAAGGGTCTCTTCCAATAGTAAGGTGGTAAAAAGAATTTTGTCCCATTCAGTGCTTGTGCCACCTTTTTAACCTTTGTTGCTCCAGTGATTCCTGAAAAGAAAGAAAGAAAATCAGGAGGTCTTGTATGGTGCTTGACCTGGAATAGAAGTTCCATTCTGTCAAGCTTTTGGGCGATATCTTTGATTTGTACTCCCCAAAACAGTGATGTTTCGCCTGAATTCACTGTATCTTAATTTGTCTGACAATTGCTCCTCCATTTGCTGTTTCTTGTTCCACCTTTTCTTCACAGATGTATTTGAAAATTTCCATATTCAGCTCTTCATCTGTCATCTGTGAAATACATGATTCAAAATTGTCAACCTGATGATGTAAAGAAATGTCAGATTTTAGGTCTTCATCTCTGATCTGGGTGAAATGGATGGTTCAGGAAGATCTTCTTCAAACATCGTTGCAATGGATGTTCCAAGATCTTCATTCTGAGGATGGAAAGTTTCATCCTTTCTTGTTGGTGCAGTTGGTACAAAAAGCTCAGTTTCTTCATCCTCGTCAGAGTCAGAATAATAAAAATCAAATTGAGACTTTGTTGGTGCAGGCTCCTGAACTGATACCTCTGATTCTTTATACTGCTCAGCCTCGTCCTCTGTTATGATGCCATGATGAATGTCAGGATATTGAAAGGTTTCTTCAGTAGTATTTGAATTTGCTCTGTGAGATATGTGATTCAGGTTCTCTGTTAATTTTCTAACTTGATCTGTCATTCTTTGTATAGACGCCGCTTGACTCTGAATTTGTACATCAAATTGAGCTTCTCGTTTCTCGAGCCAATCTTTTAGCATGTCATTCAACTGATCTTCCTCTGATGGATCTGGTTTCTGATGAAGATCGTAGGTAGATGGTGGATAAGATGGAAAATGTGATGATTTTTCGTACCTTGAATGATTCCAATAATTCTGCCACTCTAAAAGGTAAATACATTGATCGTTCGGGTGGTTACCATCACAAATTACACATCTCCATATTTCGTTCTGTTGAGTAAATGTAGAATTGCTTGATTCTGACATCCAATGATAATTTTTGGGCTGGACAACAGGCCTCAAAAAACTGGACTGTTGCTCCCGTATTTGGGGTGTATCTTCTAGTAAAGTTTGTAATCTTTCAATCTCCCCAAAATTTTCGATTTTTCAATCACCTGAAAATGAAAGAAAGAAATAAAAATTACAGATAAAAATAAAGAAAATTAGATATAAGTAAATTAGATAGCTTCAAAATTAATAACTCAAGAAAAATAAGTCCCCGGTAACGGCGCAAAAAACTTGACTGGCGTAAACACACACGTATAACGCAAGCGCACGTATCGTTCAAGTAGTATAAAAATATCGATCCAATGGGGACTTATTTCCTACTATTGTTATTATTTGTTGATACTATTTTTTTTACAGATATCTAATTGAGGGAGAAGAGAATGATGGCTTGCTTGATTGATTTGGTTGATTGTAGATTTGCTAAATAAAAATAAATAAAAAGAAAAGAGAAAATACTAAGGAAAATAAAAGACTCAAAGATCTACGGTTGTGAATCTTTCTAATATTTTTAAAAAGATGAAGTGATTATTTTATGTTTGTGTAATAAATCAGTTTACTAACCTGGAACACGAATTTATGTGAAAGCATCTGTCGAATGGTCAGACACAAATACCCTGTTTAATCCCATTGAATCATATGTCTATGTCAATTAAATTACATGAATTCATTAAGTTTAAGTTCCAATTATGGCTACCCCGCCCGACAGATATATGTCTATCTTGTAAGGAAATCTATTAATGGTTATCTATCCTCAAGGAAGAACGTGGGCTATTAAGTCAAAGTTGAAACCTAAAATCCCTATGTCTAGTTCATTTTAGATTTACCATATCAATCTTATTGGTGATCAAACAACAAGAAGCATTAAGCTTAAGACTTAATAAGTAAACCTTTAAACTACTCTTAATTATAAAATAACCTCCTATAAACCGGTGATATTAGATTTTATCACAACCCTAGAAAACTAATTTTAGTTACAACACATAATTAGGACAAGTAAGAAAAAGACATAAAATGTAAATGCAGAAAAATAAATAAAATGCTAAGGAAAAATGAATTAACTTCTACTATTTACTATTTAGATATCTCCCATAAAATAATATATATACTTGTGATATTTTTGCCAACCAGCCATTTATGTGGTAACCTGATTAAGTCAAATTAAAAATAAACCAGCCATAAGAGGCGGAACAATAATTAAACCAGCCATAAGAGGAGGAACAATAATTAAACCAACCGACCAGTATGGCGGTATCCTCATTAAGTCAGGTTTAACCAGATTAAATTGAATATAACCAACCGACCAGTATGGCGGTATCCTCATTAAGTCAGGTTTTAAATAGTTTATATATTATATTTTAGGGAGATTAATCTAACTAGCAATAGTAAAAGAATTACCTTTTCACCTTAGCATGGAGAAGTTACCCTCGCACAGTAAAACGGTAAAAAGTAAAAATAAAATTACTATTAAAAAAAATTGAATTACTATTACTATTTCAGAACTTAATTAAAATTAACTACAAAACTGAATTAAAAGAAACTAAGAAGAAAACTCCCTATTTACATCAGAGGATTTCAAGGAAAAGGTACATTTGAAACTGAAATTTGAAGCTGAATTTATAGGCCCCGGTAGACCTTGGGCGTCGTGACGCCAAGGGCTTTGGCGTCGCTACGCGATGACTTGGCACGACCTTATTGGTTGCTTGGCATCTCACCGGACACATGGCAGGGCGGCTGAAAATTTCAGCTCGTTGAATTTTTGACACGTGGCATGGCGGCTGGTTGAAGTCGGCTCGTTGAATTTTTGACACGTGGCATGCATCGCACGTTAGTAGATCGCTTGTGATGATGACACGTGGCATGACATACGTTAGCAAAGTCAAACTTCTGAAACTCTGACTTGTGGACCCGGCGCACGTAGCAGCCTCCGGTGCACGTTAGGCGTCGCGACGCGTAAAATTACAAAAATGCCATTTTTGCCAATTTTCACAGTTTTGCTCCAAATCACCTCCAGAATATCCTGAAACTTTATTTATCTACAAAATAACACAAAAAAACATCAAAATATTCACAAAACTCAAGAAACTATACAAAATATTAAGTTAAATGAGTGGGAAATAGTGATACATTTACCACTCATCACCCACATCGCATTCTTATTAATTTTGTTGTCTTTGGAGCACTATATAAACCCAAAGAATTCTTCACAAATTTTTGCACCAAACCTTTCATATCTTGGGTTTATATAAGTGAGCAACTCTAAAGTTTAAGAGTAAGCCACTAATTTTGAGGATCCTTAAGTCTAATTGACTAGAGGAACCTCGAGTTAAAAGTTTTGAGGTATTTTCCTAGACTAGCACCAAGGGCAAAATACCCGTGCACTCAAGGCGTAGTCTTGCCGTTGAGTTTTGGCTTTGGTGTCTGTATCTTTGGAGGCCACACACTTGGGTGGCTCTTTCGAACGTGGAAGAGCTTGCTGAGTTCGAGAAAAGCTTGTAGATTGGAGGGAGGACTGGAGGAGTCTTCGGTTCAAGTAAGTCTTTTTCTTTCTTTATTTTAATTAGAGTTCTTATGATAAGTTAGCATGTTTATGTTTATGTTCTTTGCATGTTTTATTAGTTTAATGCTTAGAATATATAGTAACATGCCTAGGCTTGTAGAATAATCAAAACAAATATGTCTTGGGCAAAGGGAAAGCGGCATAATAATTTTTATTTTTCTGCTGCGCACTTGTGGCCGCTTCTCAACAGTGGTATCAGAGCGCCGTTTTTGTTTTGATTAGTTCTCACTCATTTGAACTCGAATTTGGGTGTTTAAAAGCTCGTTGGAAAGCTAAACCCTGATATTAATTTTAGGCACAAAAACGTGATTCGAAATTGGGTGTTTAAAAGCTCGTTGGTTAAGATTTGAGTGAAATTGCATTTAAAGTTCACGCGTCTGTAGAAAAATGTGAATAGTAAATTTATTTTAAAAAAATGCAATATCATAATTAAATATTAATCAAAGTTATTAATGCCTAAAATAATTCCAACATATTAAAACTCATATGATTGATGATTCTAAGTATGATTAGAATTGGCATGATTATTTTAGGGTGCAAGCATTAGAGATTTTCTAAGAAATAGAGAGTGTAATGCTTATCCTTAGCTAGGTAATTATCCGTGATGAACTTAGAGATTTATTACCTTAAGGCTAATGAATATAAATCACTTGTTTATAATAAAAGACATTATAAAAGATACAAGTGGGTTGGGACCAATGGTTAATAGAACTTTCCAAACTAAAGTTAATTTAACCAAAGGTATTACTAGAGTTAGATAATGATTTGTGTCTTCCTTCACTCACTACCTTTTTATAAGCGAAAGGAAAAGCTGTGAAGACATCTAGATAATCATTTACTCAAAGCTTACCTTAAAGCATATTTAAAGTGTTAGACTAATTTGGAGGATCTATTGTTTATTCCTGTCACCAAGGCGATAAGAGCCTAAGAGGTAAGGGTATTTAAGAGAGTTCGCTCCACCCTCCCTCTGGGGAATTTTCAATGGAGGAATCCATTTGACAGTTATTCTCTTAAACTTGCTAAAATCCTCAATAATAATTGAAGTCTAAAATTTGCCTCCCATTGTAAAGTATTGACCCAAAGGGCTTAAACCGTATTCGTAGGACTAGGCTTTACCAGACTGACCAATACCAATTTGTCCCTAAATCGTACTATTGACAATGGTTTGACTTTTCTGAGTCATAAGACACAGCGACCCTTAGACGTGGTCTTATAACTTAGTGGCAAAGATTGGGTGTCCAAAAGGACTAGCATAAGCTATGGCATGTTTGATTGCCCAACCGAATGATCAAGAAATTGTGATTTATATCATAAATTGGTTGGGAACCTACTTAATTATCGTATTTTATAATGACCGGCCCTAGTCGGAGTTATGAAATGATGATAATGGGATCCTTGCCCACAAGAAATCCATCATATGGGGTTGATGCGATTTACTTAAAATTTTAAAACAATTGAGTGGGAGCAAATTCATAATATTAAAAGCCCAAGTTATTATGAAACATTAATGAAAACATATTCCTAATTTTAACATTCTCTCTTAAAATGTGGGTTAAAATATTTCACAAACATTCAAATTGCAAACAGAGTATCACTTGTTCCATCCTTGATGAGCATAAGCTCAAAGGGGACAACTACAATGACTGGTTTAGAAACTTTAAAATTGTCTTATGACAAGAAAATATTTTCTATGTTCTTGAAAGACCATTTCCCCTTGAACCCACAGAAGATGCTGACCAAAATACATTCGATTCTTGGAAGAAACACGCCGATGATGATGAGCAAGTAGTTTGCATAATGCTTGGCTCTTTGTCGGATGAACTTCAGAAAGCTCACAAAGATATTGATGCTCAAACAATCATCTTTCACTTGAAGGAGTTGTATGCAACTTCCATTCAAACCGTGAGATTCCAAGTGTCATGTGACTTACTCCAAACAAGGTATAAGTAAGGATCTGTTAGTGGACATATGCTTAAGATGATTGGCCACATTGAAAAATTAGCCAACCTCGGGTTCATCATGGATCATGAGATATGTCAGGATCTAATTCTTCAATCCTTACCAAAAGAATTCTCTAACTTTATTATGTAGTTTCATCTATCTGATAAAGAAGCTACTTTAGCAGAATTGCACAATCTGATAAAGCAAGCATAGAAGGACTTTAAACCGGAGCTTAAAACCTCCGTCATGCTTACGGGTATGGACCTAGCCGCCGAGGCCTAAAGAAAAATAAGGGCAAGGCCAAGGCTCCAGATCACCTAAATGTTGGACAGTTATGACCCATATCGTCACTATTTGTACAGATCATGGTGTTGTTGTACAAATTAACTATGTGACAAAGGAAATTGCTCTCTTATCATTTGTGATTAGATCACCAAGATGTATAAATGATAGAAGGTCCATATGATTAGTTCCTAGATTGAGATGATATGAGACAGTATCAATCCATGAAGGTTAATCATTAAATATCCCTAGTCAGAGTATTATCGAGATTGGACATCGATAATGCGAAAAAGACTAGTATTACACTTGTGCGCGTTGTGAGGGCATAACGACATAGTTCTCATATATTTGGGTATAGGATACTCATGCGAGTGTATTAGGAGGTTGTGTTTTACCGATGGTATGGAAAATAGCTTCGCTATGGATAGACCCCTCAGAATTCCATTGGTAGTATGACTATGTGTCTATGGAAGTCCGAATCATGGTAGGTGTATTTGGTCTTAACCTGAGACTTGCACCGCTAATACTTGCGACAATCAATATACTTTGGTTTTGGTCGTCCAGGGCTTTAACATGTTCTGTGTATGCCTCTTCTGGGTATATTGAGAATCGTAGTGTATTGGGTGTGATGTCAAGATGGAAGTATCACTCCAGTCATAGTGGAGATGATGGTCATGTAGGATACGAAACTGGTTCTCTTATATACTGCAGTCATCGGGATAATATGACTAATATGATTATCCGATTATAGAGACTAGTTACCAGAGATCCGATATGTGCTTCGTACGGGGCAGACTCAATTCCAGCCCCAGGCCTTGCACGTGACATCCGATACTGGATCGAAATACACAATATACGTATACTATGCCTGATATAGATCACATATTCCTATAAGGATATTTCTGGAGAATTGGGTAGGCATGGTGCTTTGCTAGAAGCCAACCTTGTCTTGTAAATCGGTACAAATGTAGTACTAGGTACTTACGTGTCAGATAGTCCGACGACCAGATTTACTGCCAACATATCTGGGGATCTCATGGGTCACTTCCCGAGATTCACCGATGACGTATGACTCGCACTTTATAAATCTAGGATTAATAAGATGAGAGATAAAATTAATCTGGGATTATTACAAAGATATTTTATCTGGGATAAAATATTAATTAAAGAAAGAAAAAGATTAATTTGGAATTAATCGATATAAAATATATATTCGATATATTATACGAAATTGGATTTCGACGCGGAATTGAAATTAGATTTTAATTCGGGCAAACGAGTTAATTTAGAATTAATTTGTAAGCGATGTGAATAGTGATTTTGCTAGGCATAATTATTTAATTGCGTCGCAACAGAAAACTCGTTAATTTGGAATTAGCGAACCCGAGCCCGGTAGTGTTTGCGAGCGCACTCGCATTTCGAATTCAAGTGCGGCCTGCAAGTCACATCAAGCGTCAAATCACTAGTCAATCGATTGATGTGATGTCTAATCACTTTGAGTGATTTGACAACTTGTCATTGTGATTGATGGTGGTTGTTGAAAGGCTTTAATGCCTTGACTTTTTGAAATGAGAATTTTTGGTATATGTTTAATTGATTTTGGAAATCAATTACCTAATACACAAAAAACCAACCTCTCTCTCTTTTTCTCTTCTCTCTCACGCCCAAGGGGCTGCTTATTATTCTTCTGTTTCTGTCATTGCCGAGACATGAAGGAGAAATAAGTGAGGATTTGTTGCAAAATTTTCACTGAGTGCTAGCACGCTTTAGGAGTCTTGCAAATGTGATAGGTAACTAATTTCGTGAGCTTCGAATTACCACCCAAAAGCTTGGAGCTTTGACCAAAAATGGAGGACATAAACCAGTAAAGTCGAGAGCCTCATGGAGCTTCAAAGGGCTTAAAAAGTTTTATTCTTCGTCGCATCTAATCCGATCAATGTAAGTATGTTTCCGCCATATTTCATTGTGTATTCACATGTGTTTCTTTCTTGATAATGATCCATGGGACCTTAGAGAAACCCAACAATGGTATCTTGAGCCAATATTGAGCATGAAACTTTTTAGGGTTAAAATTGGGCAAAATTGATTTGAGCATGTTTGAGTGAAATTGGATGTTTGAGTATGCTTAAATTATGATAACATGGTGTTATGCATTGTCAATTTAATGAATTTTAAATTGGACAAATTTTCCCCAAATTGGATGGCTTGGCCGAATCTTCAAGAACCCTAAAAATCTTGGTATTTTTTGTTTCGTTGATCATTGGATGACTTGAAACGATTGGGTAATGTTGATTTGTAATTCAATTGGATTGAAACCGAATTGGACATTAAAATCCCCAAATGCGAGAGCTAAACGCATGAAATGGGTTTGATTTTTGATTAAAATATGTTGGACATGTTTTATGATGATGAGCATAATTAATTGTGTAAATTGATGTTTTAGAAATGTTAATTTGGGTAATTAATTATGTAATACACTTTGATTAATTAATTATGAAATTTGGAATTTTTGTGATTTAATTAATTGGGCTAATTTTAGAAATTGGGATTGAAAAGTTGTAATTGGGCTTATTGGGCTTGGTTGTACCAAGAAGGGTTTAGGCTAAATTGGTTGGATCCAATTGGGCCCAAAACCACATCCATAAAGTCCAATTATGACTAATGAACCTTTAACTTTAATTGGGCCTAATGGGCCTAAATTTGTTTCTAGGCATATAAGGGTGATTCCTTTAAATGGGCTTTAGTCTTTGGGTTTGACCCAAGTTGAACAAAAGTCCATGCCTTAAGAAATTAATTGAAAGCCCATTGGACTTTAATTAAATTAACATTGGATGTTAATCTGGCTTTGAGACCGGTAACGGTTAGATTTAGAATCTAAGTCGTAAGGTTCGTTAATAAAGTGTAATATTTAATTTGGAATTAAATAATGAATTAGTATTAAATGCAAATTAAATTGGATTGAATGTTGTAGTTTAATTTAATTCAAGAATTCGTACTTTGAGTACTTATTCGCAAAACGAGTTGGACTCGCGCAAAATCAAATCGTTGTTTGAACATTGGATGGTCATTAATTTTCAGTTTAATTAATTGGATTAGATTGATTGATAACATGCTTATGTGTGAATACATGGTTGCGATGCATGAATAATTATATCAGATGGATATTAGATGGGTGGGGCAATTTTAGAAATTGTTTAATAAAAATATAGAATTTATTAATTGGACATGCATGTCCAGCCTATTACCTCCTTACTCTGTGTATTTCTCTTCTCACCTATTCCCCTCAATGTAAATGAGGTTTCATTAGAAGTGTTATGTAACGGGTAGAAGTAATACTTGTGCTAGCGGGAGAGAGGAAAATAAGAGATTTGATCTAGGATCAATGTGTTAAGTATCCATCTGCATATCATTATTATTTTATTTATTTACGCGCCTTATTATGTGTTTAGAATGCATGTTTAAGGGTGTATGATGATGAGACCTTAACAAATATAATAAATTGGTTGCCAATTTGCACGCGAAAAACCCTCGCTAAATATTAAGCGTTTTTCCTTCCATTGAGTGATTCTTACTCAAGATCTAAGACTGGCATTGGTTTGTTGGCCAAAGTCAAGGCCTTGTCCGTCGAGGATGTGTTTGAATCATGAAGGCTTTGTTCCATATCAGTGTCTTGTCCAAGTTGTGATTTGTTGGCCAAAGTCAAGATCACTTCTTGTCCATCGACATTGATTACAAAGCTTTTCAAGGTCAATGGGTTACGCTTAACTGGGATCACTAAGTTTGTTGTGCCAAAGCCAAGGCTTAGTTGATTCAGAGGAAAAAGGTTAGGTAATATATTGGATATATTGGCATATATAAGATATATGTTTCGGACTTGGATGTCCCCCTACTGGATCTAGGAATTCGATGGGATCGAATTGATCTTAGAGATATACCTAGTTAATTACATACAATTTGTTGGCCAAAGTCAAGATTGTGTGACATTTAACGGGATCCTAGCCCACTAGGAAACACAGTTTCCCGAGTACTCAACAGAGGGTTAGAGGCTCGCCGAAAAATAGTGGGAGGCAAGTATTAAATTTGCAATATTGTTTAGTAACTTGCCATACGCGCTCATTTCAAATTTTTCGTCAAACAAAATTAATATATTAGTTGGACTAATAATTAATGTTGTTTATTAAACAGTTTGACTGTATTCAAACTATTCAATAATAGTTGATTTTATAATTGGATTATAGTAATCAATATAATTGAATTTAATCAATAAATAATAGTTATTATATAGTTGGACTATAGTAATCATTAGAATAAATTGTACCTAAATCGTTGATTAAATAGTTGGACTATTAGAATCAAGATAAAATTGAAAGAGTAGTGTTTAAAACATAATCCTGGGTGAAAATGTATTTAAATGACTTTAATTTTCAAATTGGGAATAAAATTTCAGGATGGTCCTGGAAACTAAGAAGTTACTTTATTTGATAAAATAACATCTCAGGCCTAAGCCTGGAGTTAAGCAAATAGTAGAGCATGATCTTTGGAAGATTCATTTGATGATAACTTTAGTGCTTAATCCATTAAGCTTGCCGCATAGACTCCTTAATTTCTTAATCAGAACTAAGGATTAGATCCTTATAGTATGATATTCAAATTAAATGATCTTCATAGATCTATACTTAGATCTTAGAAGTACTCAAAATTGCAGTACTAAACTCTTGGATAGTTAATGGCTATTATCAAGGAGACAAAGCCAAGGTTTGCAATTAGGCAAGAAGCGCAAATGCGCACCTTACTTCGATATTCTAGAAGGCCATGGCTGGCCAAAGGTTTCTGGGATGTGAAAAAGGGCAAAGGCAAAATCATTATAATCTTCTGGGAAGACAAATGACATATGCCTAAATGTCTGCCTAAATTGTGGCAAACGGGATCGCGGAAGCGTGACTGCTGTTTGAACAAAGCAGACATGAAGGAATTGAAGACGGGCAAGGCTCTGACTTCAAATATGTTTGTCATAAATATGTTCACTGCTAGTATTAAAATTGGATTTTAGATACTGGATGTGGTACATAAATATGTACTGGTGTGCAGAATCTGCTATGAGCAGGATACTGACTACAGTTGAGATTAATCTGCGAATCGGAAACGGGACGAAAGTCACTGTTTTAACCGTAGATACCTAAGTTTAGGAACTACCTTTCGGGTGTGTACTTAAATTAGGAAACTGTTAAAATGTAACTAGTTTGACTAGAAATATTATCTCTATATCAGGGTTTAACCCGTTGCGGGTATACCTTTATATTCTAGAACACTAAAGTGTTTAATTATATAAAGATGATATTGAGATAAACACATTAGATGTAAATAACAGTATTTATATTTTGAAAATAAATAAATCTCAAACATATGACATGACAAACAAATAGCTCAAACTGATTTGATAAGTTAAGACTTAATTGTGGCATTGCTGTCTGGTAAACAATTTAAACAAGACTCGTATATCCATACTTTTGAAGAGTGGGTACTTGGACAAATTTGATTCCATTCAAATAATGTCTACGACTCTAGTTTATTGGGCAAAGTGCCTAAAACACCTTTACTTGGTAAAAATATTAATGCCACTGATCTATTAGCCATAGTTCATAGTGAAGCAAGTGGGCCCATATCTAGCTAGGCTAGATGTGGATATGAATATTTCATGACCTTTACGGATGTGGCATCGCGTTATGGTTATATGTTTCCTATGAAACACAAATCGGAAATTATTAGAGTTTCGACATGAAATAGACAAACAGATCGGCTAAAGTGTAAAACCATCACAGTTAGACCATGATGAAAATGCTTAAGCAA